>JAJPUD010010710.1:0-16356 GCA_023553655.1 Myrmecobius fasciatus
AAATAAAGTTCTCAAGAGTCCTTTCCTTTTTACCTTTTTATGCTTCTCTTGAGTTCTGTGTTTGGAGGTTGAATTTTTTGTTCAGATCTGGTCTTTATTAGAAATAAGTGAAATTCACCTATATCATTAAATGACCATCTTCTTCCCTGTAGGATAATGCTCATTCTAGCCGGATAGGGTATTCTTGGCTGTAATCCAAGTTCCTTTGCCTTTTGGAATATCTGTTTCCAGGCCCTTTGATCCTTTAAGGCCCTTTGATCCTTCAATGTGGAGGCTGACTGATCGTGTGTGATTCTAATTATTGATGCTTGGTATTTGAATTGTTTCTTTCTAGCTGCTAGCAATATCTTTTCCTTGGTGAGATAGTCCTGACATTTAGCCACAATATTCCTTGGGGTTTTAATTTTGGGGTCTCTTTCAGGAGGTGATTCTTTCAATGGTGATTTTGCCTTCTGATTCTACAACCTCAGGGAAGTTTTCTTTTAGGATTTCCTGGAAGATAGTGTTTAGATTCTTTTTTTCATCATGGCTTTCAGGAAGTCCAATAATCCTTAGATTGTCTCTCCTAGATCTATTTTCCAGATCAGTTGTTTTTCCTAGGAGATATTTCATATTTTCTTTTATTTTTTCATTTTTTTTGTTTTTGTTTGACTGATTCTTGAAGTCTTATTGTGTCATTCACTTGCATTTGTTCAATTCTTATTTTTAAAGTGTTGTTTTCTTCGGTTACCTTTTTTAGCTCCTTTTGTAACTGGCCAATTGCATTTTTTTGTTCATTGCACTCTTTTTCCACTTCACTAATTTTATTTTTCAATAAATTGGTGTCTTTTTCATATCTCTTTTGCAGGGCATTATATCCTTCTTTCACTGATTTCAGTTTATTTTCCCATTTATCCTCTAGCTGTCTTTTGAGATTCTTTATGCAATCTTCCAGAAAGGCCCTTTGAAAAGGGAACCAGTTATGGTCCTTGATGACTTCCTCTGGAGTTTTGTCTAAAGGAACCTCTGGATCTGGGGTCTGCCTTTCTTTCTCTCGACAGAAGCTGTCTATGGTGAGAGCTCTCTTTTGCTTCTTCATTTTTTTAGACAGCATGGGGGTCTGTTTAAGGCTAGAGAAGCGGAGGCTGCGGTAGTTTGCCTTGGGGCAATTCCACTAATTAACTTAAGGTGCTGGGCTGGTGGGGGCTCGGACTTTGCTGGAATTACTCCTTAAAAAAGGCAAATCTGCCAGAACATCTGCCCCCAATCAGGGCAGTGTCCCGAGTGCCTCAGATACACCCCAGGTGTTTGGAGTTTGGAGTTTGGAGTTTCTGCCAATGCTGAGCTGAGTCCCACCCTCACTTCCGGATTGCACTGAGTAAACTGTTTACCCCTCTGCCCGAGTTAAACATACCTGATATGAAGTTCTTAAGTGATAACTGAAAGCAGTGTCCAAATATTTCTGGGTTTGTTGACTTGAAGATCACTTAAGAGGCTTATTTTATTGTTGATTTAAGAGAAAATCAGAGGAGGACACAGAGAGTCACATTTTCACTCTGCCATCTTGGCTCCGCCCCCCCGCTGGTCTGGATTAATATTTTTAATGAAATTACTGCATAAAGTTGATGAGTGTGTGTGTGTGTATGTGTGTGTGTGTGTGTATGTGTGTGTGTGTGTGTGTGTAAGTGTGGCAGGGTATGTGTTTCAGTGTTTCTGTTTTTGTGAGTGTTTATGTCTTCACTTCCATCCCATCCTCTGTTGGATCATTGCTGCACCAGTGTGTGTGTAAATGTGGGAGCCTATGTATCTCTGTGTGTGTCTCTACGCCAAGTTAAATCCCATCCACTGTTTGATTATTGATTCACATGTCTGTGTGTATGTGAGCATGAGTATTTCTTTCTCTGGGTGTGCGTTTATCTTCCAATCTCCATCATGTTTCTTGTTCCATCATCCCTAACATGTTGGAATAAGTCACACTGGAGTAGGTTTAATGTAAATCACATCTTTGTGCTATCCTTTATTTTAGATTTCTATTAACTACAATGTTTTCTCCAATCAGTTTGGGCCTGTTGAAGAAGAGTTTAAAGTCTTCCTGGGAAGTTGTTTTCCTCTATTTCTGGCCCCATTTTGAAAAACAATTCATTTGGCTCTGGCTTCTGGCCTCTTCAAGCTATTGGTAGCAGGGAATAATCTTAGTAATAGATGTCTACTCGTCTAATCTGTGCAGGTTGAGGGAAAAGCACTCATTTCCTGCTGATCAGTACTCCACTGATCTGTACAGGGTGGAAAAGGAAAGATTACCTGATAGCAAGACTATAAGAGTGCATATATATGTGAGTCATGGTAAATATATATATATATATGATCCAAAAGAGACAATATAGTTATATACAAATATATACACATATACACATGCTGAATATATGATAGCTCATAAAATATATGTATATGATTATGGGGTAATCCTTATATGGAGAGATTCACTTTTAGAGGGAAAATAGGGGTACTGAATTATGAATAACAAAGGGGATAATCCTTGCATTTGATGCATAAGGAGAACATATATATATATGAAAATATATATATATATACAGAGGGAGAGAGAGAGAGAGAGAGAGAGAGAAGAGGTGGTGACTCATGCATCTCAAAATAAGCAAGGAAGATAAAATGCTCATCTCTCAGGAGATATGTTCAAATATTCTGCCATCTTTTCCATGAAATTTCCTTTAGGAGTTAGTTCAAAGCCTGTTTTGTCTTTGGTTGCCTGACTTCCCCACTTCCCAAATCAATTATATGTTTCTGAAGGCATTTTTTTTTTTTTTTTGCTTTTTGCTGGGGCAATTGGGGTTAAGTGACTTGCCCAGGGTCACACAGCTAGGGAATGTTAAGTGTCTGAGACTAGATTTGAACTCAGATCTTCCTGGCTTCAGGGCTGGTACTCTAACCACTGCTCCACCTAGCTGCCCCCTGAAGGCATTCTTGAGACTTCCTTGTGTCTCCTCACTATTATGACTAATTGATATCAATTATAATTTTTTATGAAATAATAGTTCTGCTGGTGCACTAGTGTGTGGCCTTGTGTAAATGTGAGTCTCTGTGAGTCTCTTTTTTATGTCCATTTTTCCATCCCATGCCCTGTTTAATAATTGGTCCGTCAGTTGTTAAAGTGGGAGATCCTGTGTTTCTGTCTGTCTATCCTCAATTACATAGCATCCACTGTTTGATCATTAATTGCAGAATGTCTATGGGTGTGAGTATGGGAGCATGCGTGTTTCTGTAAGTCTCTGTGTGTCTTTATGGTCTAACTTCCACCCCACCCCCTCTTTCCATCATAACTAACACACTGGAATAGGTTAGATTGGAGAGCGTTTAGTTTAAGCTACATTGCGCTCCCCCTCCGCCCCCGCTAAGCGCCAGAGGCTGGTGACGTCAATGCCCATCACCTTGGTGATTCGGGAGTCTGAACGCCCACCGCTGCCCTCCCTGCTTTGGCCCCCACCAGATATCTCCCTCCCTCCTCTCCCTGCTGCAGTCTCCCTCCTTCACATAGCCTTTCAGACTGTTTCACCTCCCCCATTCCCTCTTCTGTTCATTATCCCTTCCCCCACTTCCTCTCCTGTTCATTTTTCCTCCCGAAAATCTTGTCCAGCTCATTTCTCCTCCTCCACCGCCGCTACTGGTGGCTCGAGCAGCCTGTGGGGGTTCCTGATTGTTGTCGTTCGGGGAGCCGGGCAGGGAGGAAGAGGACCCCCACGGAGCAGGACTGATGCCCAGCCATCCCCTGCTATCTGTGCAGACACCCTCTGTCCCCTCCTCAAAACCCCTGGGGCTTTGTGTATTATCATAATGAGGGCTCGAATATTTCTTCTGTACATTCATGGAAGGGAGTAATCCTCCATTTTCTCTCTCTCTGTTCCTCTTTATGAGTACTGAATGATTCTATCATCTTAAATATATAGGATTATAATATACATGAGATTAAATCAGTATATATAGTCATAAGAACTCATTTGTATATGTTCTCTATGTTCATCTAGACATACCCATATATATAGAGATATATAAACAACCTAGTAGCTCTCCTATAGAATATAATTTCCTACCTTGTTGTGCCTGTCTCAGTTTCCCTCAGTTACTGTCTCAATTTCCCTCAGTTGCAGTATCAGTCTCCCTTAATTGCTGTTTCAGTCTCCCTTAATTGCTCTGTCCCAGAATAGCAATCTCCACTTCCTGACCTTCAAAAATAATTGGACTCACATTCCAAGAGAATCATAAAACCTCCAGATGGCCAGCTTCAACATCCCCCTTATCTGTAGTCTTCTTTGCCAAGGCTCCTCACTCCCTAACCTGTCAGAACTGAATTTATGGTTTCCTTGGATACCAGATGTGCTCAGCTGTTCCATGAGTTCTTTGTTTCCCCTGGGCCATAGAGATTATAAAAATTTGTGTTCCCCACCAATGAGGTGCTGAATAATTATTCAGTCGGCTGACATGGCTGTGTGTCAGTCTCTGGCCTGGACTGCGTGCTTTGAGACATGAGTCCCACCAGTCCTGATCCATAGCTATGGATTCTGACCTCTCAATTAACATCAATAAAGCATTACCTAATTTCCACTGTGTGATATTGCCTCGGTTTCTCCCTGAGCATTACATTCTATATAAATAATTATGTTGATAATATGAAAACTAATATATATGAAGACAGAATATATTCATATATATATATATATAAGTACACAGGTTCTTTCTCATTAGTACTATATACATGAAGTCATTTCTTCTTCCTCTAAATTCATTTTTATGATATGTATTATATCTCCTCAAGAAAACTGACAATCATTCTCTCTATCCTAAGTACATGAATACTCATGTATTCATTCTTGATCCATATCTATAAGTATCTATACTTATTTATATATGTATGCATAAATTCTTTATTTTCATATATATTAAAGTTTCCTATATGCTCTCTATTTCTAAAAGTATTCCACTGTTTCTCTCCATGGGGGAAAATATATGAAGCTTCTTTTCTATGTACTCACAGGGGTTATCAGTACTCATAGATAGGATTATTGACAGATAATAAAGGTTCTCTACATAAAGGAATAAGGAGTGAATGAGTATTCACAAATGAACTACTCATACATGCCAACATATAGAGAATATATATGAATATGCACATATATGACTCAGGAGAGACAATATAGTATATTTTATATGTGCTGAATATGATTGCATATATATGTGTGTGTGTGTATTTATCTATGATTATCTGGAATAGATGGGGGAGTGGCTATATGTTCATCATTTTCATTTACAGAGAGGATATGTGAATACTAAAATCCTACCAGCAAGAGAATATGGAGGAATATTCTTATATATGAATATGCAAAGAGAACTTATCAATACTCAGATTTATGATACAGGAAAAAAAGAGGTGAGTACTCACACATGGAAGATAGGAATGCCCATCTAAGGGAAGAATATGCCCACATATTCTTTCATCTTTTTCCATGAGATTTCCTTTAGGAATTAAAGTTCTTAGCCTGTTTTGACTTTGCCTGATCTCTGCTCTGCCCAAGTCAATAAGATGTTTCTCAAGATGCTCTTGAGACTCCCTTTTTTCCCTTCAACATGATTAATAATTGAAATGGATTAATATTTTTAATGAAATTACTGCACAGAGTTCGTGTGTGTGTGTGTGTGTGTGTGTGTGTAAGTGTGGCAGGGTATGTGTTTCAGTATTTCTGTGTTTGTGAGTGTTTATGTCCTCACTTCCATCCCATCCTCTGTTGGACATTGCTGCACCAATGTGTATGTAAATGTGGGAGCCTATGTATCTCTGTGTGTGTCTCTATCCCAAGTTAAATCCCATCCACTGTTTGATTATTGATGTATGTGAGCATGAGTGTTTCTTTCTCTCTGTGTGTGTTTATCTCCCAATCTCCATCACGTTCCTTGTTCCATCATCCCTAACATGTTGGAATAGGTCACACTGGAGTGGGTTTAATGTAGGCCACACCCTTGTTTTTTTAATAATAGTTTTTTATTTCCAAAATACATGCAAAGATAGTTTTCAACATTCATCCTTGCAAAACCTTGTGGTACAAATTTTTCTTCCTTCCTTACCCCACTTCCTTCCCCTAGACAGCAAGTAATCCAATATATGTTAAACATGCAATTCTTCTAAACATATTTCCACATTTATCATACTGTACAAGAAAAATCAGATCAAAAAAGGAAAAAATGAGAAAGGAAAAAAGTAAGCAAAGAAGAACAAAAAAGGTGCAAATATTATGTTGTGGTCCACATTAAGTTTCCATAATCCCCTCTCTGGGTGCAGATTGGCTCTTTCCATCACAAGTCTATTAGAATTTCCCTGAATCACCTCATTGTTGAAAGGAGCCAAGACCATCCCAGTTGATCATCACCTAATCTTGTTACATTGTGTACAATGTTCTCTTGGTTCTACTCCACTTAGCATCAGGTCATGTAAGTCTCTCCAGTAGGCCACATCTTTGTGCTGTGCTTTCCTTTAGATTTCTGTCAATTACAGTATTTTCTCCAATCAGTTTGGGCTTGTTAAGGAAGTATTTATAGCTCTCTTGGTGAAGTTCATCTCCCATATTATTATGACAAACAATTGAATTTGGCTTCTGCTTCCAACTTCTTCAGGCTGTTTTTAGGTGTGAGACAATCTCAGTGAGAGACGTCCATGAGGCTGATCTGTGCAGGGTGGGGAAGAAAGCCTCTTTCCTTGGCAGACAGAATTCCACTGAGCTGCCAGGGTGGGAAAGAAAGTGGCACATGGGCTCTACTCAAGGAGTTATTTGGACTTCCTTTCCCACAATGATTCCTAGAGTCTCCTTCTGCAGTTCAAAAGTGTCCCTTTGCACAGCTGAAAATTCTCACTTGTGTTCTCTTGATAATCTGCACCTTCCTTCCCATCATCAAAAGCCCAGCTGCCACCAAGTCCAGCTCCATCAAACAAATCTTGATCCATCTCTCTCCAAGAGTTTCCTCCTTTGGCTAAGTCTTTACCGGGACTACCACTTTTGGCATGTTTAAGGCACACCTTTTCCCTCAATAGACTTGGAATTCTCTGAGGGCCAGAAACAGGGACCTTGCCTAGAATAACATCTCCAACTGCCAGAGAAATGTTCAAATTGGAGTAGTTGTAGGTCATTCCACTTTATTTCTCAAATGGAAGAAACCCACTGAAGGAAGGCATTGGATGTGCTCAAACTCACCCTAATAACTGTGTATCCCAGGTGTCACAAACCTGGAGGTGATAGTGGTGGTGGTGGGCTTGTTTGCTTTTTACTTAACCTACCCACAGGCTTCTGAGGAGTACCTTCCCAGGGACCTCCAGCCCATGAAGCTTGGCTCTCATAGGAAGGAGAGGCCGGGATTGAAGCCAACTAGCCTGGCAGACAAGAGCAATCTGGGGTCAAGGCCTGTCTCATATTCCCCTTTCCTCACCTCCACAAGTGGCTCAAGCTGCCAGTGTGGTTACCTGACTGTTGCTATTCTGACAGCCAGGAAGGAAGGCAGAGGACTACTCAGAGCCAGGCAGCCATATTGATGCCCAGAGAACCTCTGCTCTCTGCCTAAATATTCCCTTGTCCTCCTCTTCAAAACCACTGGGTTTGAATATTTTTATCTAGGAGTACTCAAATATTTTTTCTCTCTTTTTCTATTATGAATGACTCATTATAAATCTATATGTAAAAGATCATTTATATTATACTTATGACTATGTAATCCTATATCTAGTAGAGAAATAATGCATTTCATTTCTATTTATTCTCTTTATCATCAAAGAGTACTCATATACATGATGACAAATTCTCTTTTCTATAAATCATAAATTCTTATTTGAGTAAATTTGTTTATAGAGAATGAATGAAATCTCATACATATCAGGAAGGAATACATACATACACATACATATCTATATGAATACATATGTACTTATGCTATTTTTCTTCATTCCAAAGTATATGTACTCATTTATTAAAGAACAAATAAAGAAAGAAAGAAAAGAGATATGGAAAGCTATATCCTCAGAAATATCTGTAACCATTCTCTTTTCACATGTATAACAACAATATGAGTATCTACATACTGTCTATTCATATTTGTGAGTACCCATATTTTCTCTCTCTATATACATTTTCTCTATGCATCTATAAATGTTCTTTTAGAATCCTTTCTATATTCCTAAAATTATTTTACTATTTCTCTTCCTGTGAAAGAATATATGAAGAATCATTTCTATGCATACAAAAATACTCATATGTAGAAAAAATAGAAAATAGGAGTACCCTAAAATATAAAAATATGAAGTGAATGAGTACTCCTAAATGAAATTCTCATAAAGATAAAATGACTATATGAGTGCTCATAGATGTGACTTCTGGTAAAAGTATATATATGAACCAAAAGAGATAATATAAACACATACATACAATGAAGCTATGATAGCTCATAAAAATATATGCATATGAGTACCTATGGAATAACCTCCATATATATGTATATACCCCCCCCCCCCCACAACACATATATAAAGAGAGAGAGAGAATGGATATTGGTGTGTTTTTGTATGTTTGTGCATGTGTTTATGTTCCAACTTCTCCCCTCCCCTCCCCCCGTTTCCATCATAGCTAACACACTGCAATAGGTTAGGTTGGAAAGTGTTTAAGCCACATCTTTCTGTATTGTGCTTCCTCTCTCCCTCCTCCGCCCCCGCTTAGAGCCGAAGGTCGGTGACGTCAATGCCCATCACCTTGGTGATGCTGAAATCCTGCTGCTTCCAACGCCGCCCCTCCCTCCACTGGTCTCAGCCAGACATCCCACTGGTTCCTCTCCCGGCAGTCAACCTCACCTCCCCACTCAGCCTTTCAGGCTAATTTCCCCTCCTCCACTCCCTCTCATTTTTCCTTCTTCCAAAGACATTCTGCTCATTCCCCCTCCCCCACTTCATGTCCCGTTCATTTTTCCTTCTCTGCTCATTCCCCCCCCCCCCCCCCTCCCCACTCCATTTCTCCTCCCCCACCGCCGCTACAGGTAGATCGAGCTGCCACCAGGGTTTCCTGACTGTTGTCATTGCAGGAGCAGGGCAAGGAGGGAGAGGATCCAGGGACCAGGACTGATGCTGTCTGTGCTGACAGCCCTTTGTCCCCCTCCTCAAAACCCCGGGACTTTCTGTATCTTTAACCTTGGGGACTCAAATATTTCCTCTCTATATTCATGCATGGTAGTAATCCTCCATTTTCTCTATTCCTCTTTAGGAGTCCTGAATGACTTTTTCTATAAGCCTAGATATGAAAATATATATGGACAATCTATATTATACATATGACTATATAATTCTACCTAGAGCAAAGAATGAATATATTTAATATCTGTGTATTCTGTATTCATCTATGAATACTGTTACATATGGCTACAGTATCCTAATATATAAAAAACCTCCTATTTGTGTAAATGAATGTATAATGTATCATATCTCATATATATAAAGACAGAAAGTATATACAAAGTACTCATGTCCTTTCTCTTCATTCCTATGTACATCTACATATTCTTCCTGTAAGGTCATTTACATGAAATATGTTCTATCTCATAAACACTGGTAATCATTTTCTCTATTTCTACGAAGGTGAGTCTTCACATCTTCACTCTCTATTCATCTATATGAGTGCTCACATTCTCTTTTTTCATTCATCTGTTTCTGTGTGCACACTTACATGATCTTCCTTTATTAACTTCTAAGAGTTCTTTAATATTCTCCCAGTATACCTGAAAGTGTCCCCTACTTCTCTCCTTTTCAGAAAATATATGGAGACTGCTGCTTCTCAACGGAATCAGTAGGTCACTACTCATATATAGACATATAGGCAGAGAAAATGTTAAGGAAGATGGACTGAATGAGTACTTCTAAAAAAATTACTCTCATGGGAATATAGAAAGACTATATAAGTGCTCTTATATGAGAGAATTCATGAGTAATAAATGTTATGATCCAAAAGAGACCATATAGCATATTTTTATATATACTGAGGACACTATTGCTCCTATATTGTTATGGTTATTGAGGCAAAAAAGGCATATATGTTGATTAATAAATGAAAAAGATACATGAATAATGAAATATGAACAAGGAAAAATGGAGGAGTACTCATACCTATGAATATATAAAGAGAACATGTCAATACTCAGATGCATGGCTATCGTGAGAGGAGGGGATTCCTTACACATGTCAAAATACACATGGAAGCTAGGAATGCTATGTCCAGATTTCTCAGCATCCTTTCCATGAGATTCCCCTTAGGAGTTAAGGTTATCAGACTGTTCTGACTTTGTCTGCACTACCTGTCCCCTTACCAAGTAAACTGGTTGTTTCAGATGGCATTCTTGAGGCTCCCCTTCATCTCTTTGCCATGGTTACTAATTGACACAAATTAAAAGCCTTAAGTAATGTATTAATTGTATTGGGAGTGACCAAGTGGGTGAGCTTAAGTGTAGGAATGTGTGTTTCTCTGTGTATATGTGTGTGCAAGTGGAGTTCCATTTGTGTTTTTTGTGTCTCTGTGCAGGTTTGTCTCAAATTTCATCTTAACCCCTGCCTCCCCCCCCAGTTCAATTATTGCTAATATCTCAAAACAGACCAAATTGGAGTGTTTCATGTCAGCTTCATCTTTCTCTGTTGTACTTTCCTTTAGATTTCTCTCAATTCCAGCATTTACTCAAGTCAGTTTAGCCACGTTGAGGAAGTGTTTATGTTGTTCCCAGTAAAAGTGCTCTCCTACATATCTGGCTTGCTTTTGATTAGCAGTCAGATTTGGCTCCTACTTCTGTCTTCTTCAGGCTGTTTGCAGCATTCTGAGTGATGGATGTCTACCAGCAAAATAGAGATGAGCACTGGCCTCCCCCCTGAGAACCAATGGCCAGTGTGGTCAGTGCTCCTTTTCCCCTCCCCTATCTCTGCTACGAGCGGCTTTACCTGACTTTTGCCATTCTGGGGGTCGAACATGAGAGAAAGGACCCTGAGGATCATGGCTGATTCTTTAAATTTTTGAGTATTCTTGATCTTAACATCCTAGTTTAGTAATAATTAATTCCCTTTATTATCATAAATATTTAGAGGAATCATATATCTCAATATATATGTATGAATTTATGGACAGATCATGAAAACTAATATATATAGGAAATATAGAAAGAGGATGACTATTCATATCTTGAGAATATTTGTATTCATTAATATGGAGAGTGTGATTACTTTTGCATATGAGTATAGAGAAAATATGAGTAAGCATGTATATTACTACAATGAGGATTTATGAAGAGAATAATAGGTATTATTTGGATAAGCACTATTATTTGTCAATATATAGAGAACATGTGAGTGCTCATGCATGTCAATGTGTAGAGAACACATGAGTGCTGAAATGCCAACATAGAATATGTGGGTACTCATATAGGTCAATATGTAGAAAGCATGTGAGCACTCATATATGTCAACATGGAGAACACAGGAGTGCTCACAATCATTATAGAAAATATGTGAGCACTCGTGTATGTTAGCAAAGAGAAGATGTAAGTGCTAATAAATGGATTCTAGAGAAAATGTTAGTGTTTATACATGTTAATAACAGAATGTTGGAATATTCATCTTCCAGGAGATCTATCTCAGTCCTCCAACTAGTCTTTGTATTCTCAACCTGTTTTGGTTCTCAACATGATCTCTCATGTGAGAAAATTAGTAAAATGTTTCTTAAGAAAAGTTTGAGTCTCCAGTTTTGTTCCTTCACTTTGTTAAATTATACATATATATATATATATCCTTTAAAACTCCATATGACATGATTGTATGTGCATCCTTTCTCCAAACCACATTTTCCTTTCAGCCATTCATAACACAATGCAGTGGGTCATGTTGTAATGCTTTTATTATAGGTCACATCTGTTTCTGTTATGCTTTCTCTTAGCTTTATAGTCAAGTCAGTCTCTTTCCTAATATGACAATGTCTATGTATGTAGCCACTGACTGCTGCTGATGTCACACTTCTGATGAAGGTCTCTCCTATTCCTCCATTTATTCTTACCGACTACCTGATTTGCATTTTTGCCCGATTCTCTTTCTCTTCTGGATGATATTTAGAAGGAGATCATCATAGTGATTTCCATGATCTCTGTAGGATTGGGAAGTGCCTCTGTCCTCCATTATGGCAGAACCTGAGAAGTCTACCCAGGGTAGAAAAGAAAGGGTACAAGAGCTGGTCTTGAACACTGATGAGTTCTCTTTTAGCACTCCATCTGATCCAAACATGCAAGTCCATTCAGACTCTACCCCAACAGCCATACAGTCCCTTCCAATGTTAGCAAACTGGTCCCCCAACACAGACCTAAGAAACCCCTGCTAGTCCAATGCTTTCTCTTGGAGCAGCCCCCAGTCAGCAAGGTACTCATCATTGTTTTTCCTTGACCTGTTTGCTGAACCAGAGCGCTCCCCCACTCCCACCCCCACCCTCGCCCCCCGTTCTCCCCTCCTCCCTCTCACCTTCCAGGGACTGTCAGATCTCAGAGCAGGTGGGGGGGACAGCTGTTTGTGGAAGGACAAGCTTTTCTAAGGAGCAGTTAGGGCCTGTTTCCCTACCTCCTGTGCCTGCCTGCACTGGGGTCTTGGGGCAGATTGCGGCATTTGCCCTGACATCTATGTTTTCGTTGGATATTGGGCAGGTATGCTGGCATCTTTAATTCCGCAGATTTCCACTGGCAGGCCCCAGGGTTCTTAGGGAGCCACCAGCCAAGTAGAACTGAGTCTGGGCAAGGCCGACCTCGCGGTGACATCCTTGGCCTTGTGACATCCACAACCACCTTTGTGAGGCAGTAGCTCCCCACTTGAGAACCCTGCCCCCTTCCTTCACCAACCCTAAGGCCTGGACCATAGTGCCCCACTTACCTTTGGACCATTGGAAGTTCCACCACCTCTATCCTTTCTTCCTGACCCTGGCCCCTACTTCCTCATTTTTGATGCTCCCTACAAATCTCCCAAAGGAGCACAGAAGTAACCCACATTGCTGGCCAGTCCACATGACTGTTCTCAGTTCCCTGCCTCAAACACTTACTAGCCGTGACTCTGGACAAATGACTTTACTCTGTTTACCTCTGTAAAATCGGCAAACCACTCCAGTATCTTTGCCAAGAAAACCCCAAATGAAGAGTTGGACATGACTGAAAAACGACTCAACACATTTCTTTATTTTTTCATTTATATTTGAGTCTTCATATATTCTCTGCATGCTTAAATGAGTATGCTACTGTTTCCCTGTGAGAGAATATGAAGATTAATATCTGAGTCAAAAGAATATGACTATTCATACATATAAATTTATAGAGAAAAAATGAGTACTCAAATATATAAATAGAACGATGTGAGTACTCATTTATGTGAATATAGGCCAATATGTGCACAATATATGCACATATGGAGAGGATATATGAATAATTATGTATAATAATGAGAGATATAGAACACATGAATATATTATCTATGTAATTGTTCACATATATGAACAGAGAGAATAAAGGAGTACATATAAAGAAGGGACAGTCAGAGAGAGAATATCTGTACAAATACATATGACTATAGAGGATATGTAAGTATTCATACATATCAACATTCAGAAAGAATACATGAATACTTATCCATGTGAAGATATGTCTCAAATTTTCACCTGCTTTTTTCATGAGATTTGACAAATGAGTTCATATTCAAAACCTGTTTTTCCCATAGCTACCAGCTCACTCTCCTTAGAAAGTAAGTCAAATATTGGGTGAAACTCTTTGGAGCACCCTTTCCTTACCTTACAATTACAAATGATTTCTATCAGTTAAAATTTTCTATGAAATGATTGCATCAGAATGGTGTATGTGTGTGTGGGTGTGTGTGTGTGCTGTTCACATGCTTTTCTTCAATACACAATCCCCTTCAAATCATGCATAACAGATTGTAATGAGTGAGGTTGGACAAGTTTTTCTTCCAAGCCACATTTCTTTTTGTTCTGCCTTCTTTTCTGACCAGTCAGTGACTCGTTTCCAGCCACTGAATCTTTGGATGAAGGAATCACAGCACTCCTGGTGACAGTGCTCTCCCATATTTGTGGCATCAATCTAATGCTTTCCCTTGGGACAGCTCCCAACCAGAGTTTTGGCTGGGGATTTGGCTCTAAGGCTTGGAAAAAAGCCCCTGGGTCTTTCTGGACATGTTTCTCCCTCCTCCCCACTCTGGGCAGAGTGTGAGCCAATCCACACCTGAGTGGCTGCACTTCAGAACATAGGAGATGAAAAGCAAAGGTCAGATCAGGACCATTGGGGAACATTTCCCTCCACTGGAAACAGGTTCTAGGTAATGAGGCAAGTGTTTTGTGACCTCCAGTATCCTATGAACTCTGGGTGGTTGCTGGGACAGTCTCCTGGAATCTCTTCCCTCCCTCCTCCCCCAAATTTCCCCTCCTGGGAAAACCCCTGCAGTGATCCAGAAACAGGAGCTGAGCAGAGTTAATGGTCAATGACATCAATGACAAAACTCCCTCAAATTAGCGACCTCCAACCCCTTCACCATGTCCTATACCTGGGCTCCGGCGCCCCCCTCTACATTAGCTCATCGGTTGGTTCCATATCCCTCTCTTCCACTCCCCACCCTAGATCCCCCCACTTCCCCGTGCCCTATATATTTACATGTATGAGTACTCATATATCCTCTATATATTCACACATGCAATTACTTATATCTCTATTCATATTCACATGAGTTATTGTATATTCTCTATGTTCATCTGCATATATTCTCTCTACATTCATCTATATGAGTATTCGTCTATTTTTATTAGTTTATAGATGAGGATTTATATATTCTGTTTATATTCACGAGTCCTCATATATTTTCTCTATATATTCATATGTTTAAGTGCTCATATATTTTCCCTGCATATTTGTATGTATTCTCTGAATATTTTAAAAGTTCTCATTTATTTTTTGAACAGTACCATGAGTATTCCTATATTCTCTATTGATATATATGAGAATTCCTATGCTTTCTGTTTTCTCATGCATGTTTCCTCAGATCCTCTAAATTCTTATATCTGAGTGCTCACATATTCTCTGTACATAAATTTAAAAATATGGGAATTCAACATTTGCTCACAAGGTGAGAAGCAGTGGAGGTTCAAAGAATATTCAGGCAGAGATCTAGCTAAGCTAAGTCCTCCCAAGGGCATTGAAGGATGGAACTGGAAGGAAGATAACAAAAAGAAGAAAGACAGAAAGAATGGCCAAAGTTTGAATTATGGACATTCTAAAGGGTCCATTGTCCCATGGAACCTTTTTTTTTTGAGATAGGAGGCTCTAAGTGCTTGAATTTGAATTTTCAATTGAACAACAATGGATAAAGCCCTTCCTCTATGCCAGGCATTGTCCTCAGGATAGGGACACCAAGATAGAAAGCAGTTTCTGTGCTCTGGGAGTTCCAATTCCCCATAGAGCATTTACTGCTACACTTTCTATCCGGAGAAAGTTAGACCTTTCTCTAAGGCAAGAGCTGCAATCCTCTTCCTATTTTCCTTCTTAATTTTTTTTTCTTAAAGGGGAGTCCTGGTTTGAGAGTCCACAGTCCCATGGGCCATCAGCAAAGATTCTCCTATAGGCAACCTTCAGCACTTTGTAGAGATAAAGTCATCTTTACCAAGAAATTAACAGGTCCTATGAGGCTAAGGGGTAAGGAACTGAGTACTGTGATTCTTTGTAGAATCTTTGACTGGGAATGTAGACATGGCTCCACTGGGCTGGGTAATTTGTGAGAAGTAAAGCTTTGGGACCCAGGGATGCTCTCAGCAGGATCTATCCATCATCACTCCCCAGATATCTTATTCATTTATCTATTTTTTTTTAAAAAACTGACTTTATTTTGCTGCCTTGTGGTACTCGCTTGTATTAGAATATCACTGTGCTTTAAGAAATCTGAAGAATTAGAAGAATTTGGGTTCTTTTATAATAACTAATATAAAGTAAAATAAACAAAATCAGGAATACAATATACAATTGTAAATGGAATAGAGAAATTCTAAATGTGGTATAATTCTTTTTTTTAAATTTTATTTTATTTGCATAACATATGTGTGGGTAATTCTTCAACAATAACCCTTACATAGCTTTCCGTTACAAATTTTTTTTCCCCCAACTTCCCCACCCCTTCCCTAGATGGCAGGGTATCCACTACATGTTAATTATGTTAAAATATTGGCAAATCGAATATATGTATACATATTTCCAAACTTAACATTGTTGTGCAAGAAAAATCTTATCTAC
>JAJPUD010010710.1:21356-59670 GCA_023553655.1 Myrmecobius fasciatus
TGTCTGTATAATGATCTCCTGGTTCTGCTCATTTCACTCAGCATCAGTTCATGCAAGTTTCTCCAGGCCTCTCTGAAATCATCCTGCTAGTTGTTTCTTATAGAACAATAATATTCCATAACATTCATATACCATAGTTTATTCAGCCACTCTCCAACTGATGGGCATCCATTCAGTTTCCATTTTCTAGCCACTACAAAAAGGGCTGCCACAAACATTCTTGCACATGTGGGGCCCTTTCCTTCCTTTAAGATCTCTTTGGGACATAGGCCCAATAGAAACACTGCTGGGTCAAAGGGTATGCACAGTTTGATAACTTTTTGAGCATAGTTCCAAATTGCTCTCCAGAATAGTTAGATCCATTCACAACTCCACCAACAATGTATCAGTTTCCCAGTTTTCCCATATCCCCTCCAACATTCATCATTGTCTTTTCCTGTCATCTTAGCAAATCTGACAGGTGTGTAGTGGTATCTCAGAGTTGTGGATTTGGAACACCTTTTCAAATGACTAGAAATAGTTTTAATTTCATTATCTGAAAAATTGTTTGTTCATATCCTTTGACCATTTATCGATTGGAGAATGGCTTGAATTCTTATAAATATGAGACAATTCCCTATATATTTTAGAAATGAGGCCTTTATCAGAACCTTAAATGTAAAGATGATTTCCCAATTTATTGCTTCCCTCCTGATCTTGTCTGCATTAGTTTTGTTTGTACAAAAACTTTATAACTTAATATAATCAAAATTATCTATTTGGTGTTCAATTATGAGTTCCAGTTCTTCTTTGGACACAAATTCCTTCCTTCTCCACAGATCTGAGAGGTAAACTATCCTATGTTCCTCTAATTTGCTTATAATAATCACTCTTTATGTTTAAATCATGAACCCATTTAGATCTTATCTTGGTATGTGGTGTTAGGTGTGGGTCAAGCCCTAATTTCTTTCATACTAGTTTCTAATTTTCCCAGCAGTTTTTGTCATAGTGAGTTCTTATCCCAAAAGCTGGGGTCTTTGGGTTTACCAAACACTAGATTGCTGTAGTTATTGCCTGTTTTTTCTTGTGATACTATTCTATTCCACTGATTGACTACTCTTTCATAGCCAGTTTTGATGCCCACTACTTTATAATAGAGTTTTAGATCTGGTACAGCAAGGTCAGCTTCATCATCATTTTTTTCATTAACTCCCTTGAAATCCTTGACCTTTTGTTCTTCCAAATGAACTTTGCTACTCTTTTTTCTAGATCTGTAAAATAATTTCTTGGGAGTTTGATTGGTATGGCACTGAATAAGTAAATTAATTTAGGTAGTATTGTCATTTTTATTATATTCTCTCGGCCTACGCATGGGCACTTAATGTTTTTCCAATTGACTAGGTCTGATTTTATTTGTGTGGAAAGTGTTTTGTAGTTTAGTTCGTATAGTTTCTGACTTTTCCTTGGCAGATAGATTCCCAAATATTTTATCCTATCATCCGTTATTTGGAATGGAATTTCTTTTTGTATCTCTTGCTGCTGAACTTTGTTGGTAATATATAAAAATGCTGCTGATTTATGTGGATTTATTTTGAATCCTGCAACTTTACTACAGTTGTGAATTGTTTCTAGTAGTTTTTTAGTTGAGTCTCTAGGGTTCTCTAAGTATACCATCATGTCATCTGCAAAGCATGATAATTTGGTTTCCTCATTGCCTACTCTAATTCCTTTAATCTCTTTTTCTTCTCTTACTGCCAAAGCTAACATTTCTAAGACGATATTAAATAATAATGGTGACAGTGGGCAGCCTTGTTTCACTCCTGATCTTATTGGGAATGATTCTAGCTTGTCCCCATTACAGCTGTCTATGGTGAGAGTTCTTTTTGGTTTTTTTTTTCATTTTTTAAGATTTGAGGTCTGTTCAAAGCAAAGGAGCAACAGTTGCTTTAATTTGCCCTGGTTCAGTTCTGTTGATTGATTTCCAGTGCTGGACAATCACAGCTAGGTCTGGTGTTTTTCTGGGGCTCAGTAATTTACAATTTACCTTTTACAAAAGGCAAATCTGCCAAATCATCTGCTTGCAACCAGGACAGAGTAGCCTAAGAGGCTCACAGAAGTTTCTCAGGTACCAGGAAACTGCAACGCTCTGACTCCTGGCCTTGGCTTCCTGCCCCAGTCTCCCCGTACTTTGGTCTAGGCTCGGATTGAAGCAGACCTCTTCTGAAGTTCTTCCAAGGTATCTTCTTGGAATGTGTCGTACTCCAAATATTTGGGGGTGCTTTGACCCAGAACCATTTTAGAGGTTTACTCTGCTGTTGGTTTGAGAGAAGGTCAGAGGAGGTCACAAAGAGTCGTGTCTGCTCTCCACCATCTTGGCTCTGCCCCAGTTTCTGGTTTCGAAGGATCTTTTCTTTATAAATATCGTGAAAAATAAATTGATATAAAGCATTAATAAAAATAACATTTAAAAAATTCATATTGAAATTATCTTTTGCCCTAGTCTTAGCAATGGTTTGTTTAAAAAGTCTTCATTTTAATTTGGTTTGGGATCTAATTTTAGTGGGGCAATCAGAAATTAGAAGTAATTTGCTTCCTCAGTAAGACTGTCTGCTTTCTTCTTCTTTTTTTGCTGTACTTTTGAAGGTTCTAGTATGGGATATACCCCAACTAGAGAATGTTGGACTCTCCCCTCCATTTTGTGAGTCAGTAAATAAAGGATACAACACATTTACTGTTTATGAGTTTCAAGAGGCCCCTGTTTGAGGTATTTGCTCTAATATTAAGGAATCCTTTTTCTTCCTGGGTTGATAAAGACTGCCCAAATACAAGGTTATTCCCTTGAGTTGTCATGGTTCGTGTGGGAATCTTGTCTCCTCGGTTCAACTTTTTATGCAGAATTATAACCTACTTCAGCTGTAAAGTCCAAGTTCACAGCATTGAAAACTCCTTATAGTGACATAGAATAGGGAGAAAGGTAGAGTCCTGCACTTGGCTTTCAAAAATTATCTGGATAAGTATAGGGTGAGGGAACTGTGGCTCGATGCCAGTATGGGACAGTCCTACTACTATATTTTTCCCGGGCCAGGAAACATCCAGAATCATCTCAATCTGGATACTCTTAAGAAGGGAAGGGAAACATATGGTCCTTCGAGTACTCAGTAGGAATTATCCTGTCTGGAAATTTGATCTGTCAATCTCTTTGTCTATCTAGCTGTATCTATCCATCCATCCATCTATCCATCTATCTGTCTGTCTGCCTATATCCATCCATCCATCTCTCTATCTTTACCTATTTCTATCTCTATCCATCCATCTACCCATCTCTCTCTCTCTCTCCTATCTACCTCTTTCTATATCCATCTATCTGTCTATCTATCCATCTGTCTATCTCTATCTCTATCATCTATTATTTTAAGTTCATGATATTTTTATTGATCCCTCTGATTTTCCCATCACACTTATTTCTAAGTATATTTCTCTCACTTCTTCTACCAAACAAATAATTTCCTGTGACAAAAATTTTTCAAAAGAAGAAAAAACAATGCAGTTAAGTTCAATTCCATAGCAAATGCTAATGGACCTCTCTGATGTACTTATTCACTAATATTTTACTTATTCACTAATATTGGATATTAAAGTTGTGTTGAGCTTATCCTCCTACTAAAGCATAACTGCTGGGAGGTCAGGGACTTTCTTTTCTAAATGTTGCATTTCTCCCAGAGCCTCGAATAATTCTGCTTCAAATGACAGGCCCATAAGCACTGTTTATTGAAGCCCATTCATTCTGGAAAACAATTTGATATTAAGCCTAAAAACTGACTTAAAATGAGAATGTCCTTATACCTACAGATTACATTTGTTGTCCCCAAAATCATAGGGCAACTTTAAAGTTTGTAAAGTTTGAGGGTATATATCAGAATATTTACAGCAATACTATGTGTTCACAAAGAATCTGGGAAAATGGATCCCTGCTTATTTCTGAAATGGATGAATTCATTTTTCAAAGAGAGAGGAAAAACATGTATTAAGTTTCAAGTTTGGTCCTGGCACACAGTAGGTGCTTAATGAATGTTGAGTGCTCTACCAATATGGTCCCATCTACTTCACACAATGACACTATGCAGTGCTATTATAACACCCATTTTTCAGTTAAGAAAACTGAGGCAGGTAAGTGACTTGCCTAGGATCTCATAGAGGTAGTAAATGTCTGTGACTGGATTTGAACTCTGGACTTTCTGACTTCAGACTCAGTGGTCTATCCACTGTGCTATCTGATTTGCCTCATGGTACCTGAATATAAATGAATATTATAGTATCATAACAAATAATAAATGGAAAGATTTTAGAGAAACTTGGGGAAACTTATAAAAATGAATACAGAGGACAACCAGTAAAACTTTATGCAATCTGACTAAAAACCTAAATGGAAAGGAAAAATGCTATATGAAATGATTATTTTAGAAGTATGTATGCATATGTGTATGTTAGAGAGAGAGAGACAGACAGGCAGACAGACACAAAGACAGGCACACTGAGAGACAGCAACAGACATACAGACAGAAAGAGAGAGCGAGATACTGGCTAAGAAACAGAGCAGTCGATCAGTGGCATAGGATAGGATCACAGGACAAACTAGGCAATAACTACAGCAATCTAGTGTTTGATAAACCCAAAGACCCCAGCTTTTGGTATAAGAACTCACTTTGACAAAAACTGCTGGGAAAATTGGAAACTAGTGTGGAAGAAATTAGGGCTTGACTCACACCTAACACCACATACCAAGATAAGATCTAAATGCGTTCATGATTTAGACATAAAGAGTGATATTATAAGCAAATTAGAGGAACATAGGATAGTTTACCTCTCAGACCTGTGGAGATGGAATAAATTTATGTCCAAAGAAGAACTGGAACTCTTAATTGAACACCAGATAGATAATTTTGACTATATTAAGTTAAAAAGTTTTTGTACAAACAAAACTAATGCAGGCAAGATTAGGAGGGAAGCAATAAATTGGGAAATCATCTTTACATTTAAGGTTCTGATAAAGGCCTCATTTCTAAAATATATAGGGAATTGTCTCATATTTATAAGAATTCAAGCCACTCTCCAATTGATAAATGGTCATAGGATATTAACAGACAGTTTTCAGATGATGTAATTAAAATAATTTCTAGTCATATGAAAAGGTGCTCCAAATCACTATTGATCAGAAAAATTCAAATTAAGACAACTCTGAGATACCATTACACACCTGCAGATTGGCTAAAATGACAAGAAAAGATAATGACGAATGTTGTAGGGGATGTGGGAAAACTGGGACACTTATCCATTGTTGGTGGAACTGTGAACGGATCCAACCATTCTGGAGAGCAATTTGGAGCTATGCTCAAAAAGTGATCATCCTGTGCATACCCTTTGACCCAGCGGTGTTTCTACTGGGCCTATATCCCAAAGAGATCTTAGAGGAGCGAAAGGGACCCACATGTGCAAGAATGCTTGTGGCAGCCCTTTTTGTAGTGGCTAGAAACTGGAAACTGAAGGGATGTCCATCAGTTGGAGAGTGGCTGAATAAATTATGGTCTATGAATGTTATGGAATATTATTGTTCTGTAAGAAACGACCAGCAGGACAATTTCAGAGAGGCCTGGAGAGACTTGCAGGAACTGATGCTGAGTGAAATGAGCAGAACCAGGAGAACATTATACACGGCAACAACAAGCCTATATGATGATCAATTCTGATGGACATGGCTCTCTTCAACTATGAAATGTTTCAAACCAGTTCCAATTGTTCAAGTGAAGAAAGCCATATACACCCAGAGAGAGGGATATGAGATGTGGACCACAACATAACCTTTTCATGTTTCATGTTTCATTTATTGATGTTTGCTTGCATTGGATTTCCTTTCTCAGATTTTTTTTTCTCGTAGACACAGTTTTTCTTGCACAGCAAGATAAGTGTGGAAATATGCATACATATATTCGATTTGTCAAGTATTTTAACATAATTAACATGTAGTGGATATCCTGCCATCTAGGGGAGGGGTGGGGATTGGGGGGGAATTTGTAACGGAAAACTTTGTAAGGGTCAGTGTTGAAGAATTACCATATATATGTTGTGCAAATAAAAAGCTTTAATAAAAAAATTTAAAAAAAGAAAGAGAGAGAGAGAGATGGGAATAGAGAGACAGAGAGAGACACAGAGAGACCAAGAGACAGAGAAGGAGAGAGTCAGAGACATAGAAAGAGGGAAGGAAGGAGAGAGGGAGAGAAAGAGGGAGAGAAAGGGAGGAAGGAGGGAGAGAAATAGAATATTTGTGTGTCCTTTCTTCAGTGTACATCCTCTTTTTAATCATTAATAATAAGATGAAATAGATCAGGCTGAAGGCTTTTTTATTTATGACATATCTTTCTCTCTTGTAATTTCCTTAGATTAGCATTACTTTCAGTATTAAGACCCCTAGAACCTCCAGCTCTATGGGGAACCTGCCACCTGCTTCTGGTAAGCACCTTCCCAGGCACCTTCATCTCATGAAGCTTGGTTGTCAGAGGAGGGAGAGGTCAAGATGGAAGCCTTAGGGTAGCAGGCAAGAGAGACCAGGGCTGCAGGCCTGCTGTGCCTCTTTCTGGCTGCATGATCTTGGCCATGCTCCTGCCCTGCTTTTGAACTCAATTTCCCTTTTTCTCAAATGTAGAACTTGGACCACATAAGTTCCATCCTAGCCAGACCCACAAACCCAGTCAGATTCCTCTCACATCCCTAACCCGTTCTTAATGTTAGCAAAATCTCTCTCAACTCCCTAGCTGAAAATACCCTGCTAAGCCTAATGTTTTCCCTTTTTGACACCACAAGCAATATTTTCTGCCCTTATTTTCATCCTAAATATTGGAATAAAACCCTAAACCAGAACCTGCCTCCTGAACCAGAAATGCCCCTACCATCCCCAGTTCAAAATGATGGAAAGCCAAGGTCCCCTAGAAACCAGTTGGGAACCATTGCCCTGCAGGGAGTCTTGTGGTCTGGGACTTGTGTACTTGTCTCCCATTCTGGGCCTCAGGGGCAACTGAGTTGGTCCCTTGACATCTCTTGCATTTCCGACATTCCTTTTTAGACCTGGATCCTCAGGCACCACCAGGCAAATGGAGGTAAGTCTGGACAAAGTAGACCCCCCACTGAGCACCAATGGCCACTGGTATCAGTGCCCATCTTGATGAGGCAGGAGTCCCTGGACCCCCAGCTCCACCCCTCTCTCTATTCATCTCCATAAGCCATCCCACTCACTCCTCTCCCTGCAGTCAGCATCCCTCTCTCACATGCACTCTCAGGCTCGTTTCTCCCTCTTTCTGACATGTGGCTCAAACTGCCATGGAGGTTCCCTGACTTGTTATTTTGGGAACAGACACAGTAGGAGCAGAACCCAGGGATTGATACCCAGTGGTGCTCTGCTGTCTGTTCAGACCCTCTGTCCCCCTTCTAAAAAACTCCTGGGTTTTCTATCTTCTTATCCATGAGGGCTCAAATATTTCTCCTGTATATGGGAAACATATACCATATGGGATAGTGTTCCATTTTCTCACCATTCTTCTTTATAAGTACTGAGTGACTCTTTATAATCCTAGAAATATAGGATTTTACATATGTATATGTATCTACATATGAAAATATAATTATATAATATACAAAAACTCCTATATATCATATATATATATATATTCTCCATATTCATCTATGAGTGCATATATGTGGCTACAGAGTCTCTCTCCTGTAAAGTATAAAGAACCCATTTTTGTGCAAGCCGGTATATAATGTATGACATCTCATATATATAAAAACAGAATCTATCTATGTCTATATATACATATATAATGTACTCAGGTTCTTTTTCTTCATTCCTATATACATGTGTTCATTTGTTCTTTCTATTAATTCATTTAAATGATTGCTACATTCTATATCCTCATAAAGATGAAAATGAACCTTTGATCACAGAGAACCTCTTCTCTGGTAAGAGCACCACCCTTGGAATTGCTTGATCTATTGGTCTGTTCTTATTACAACTGGTTTCCCAGAACCATCTGCACTAAGAGCCAAATTGGGAGGGGGAGGGCAGAATGTGGCAAGAGTAACAGTTCATCCAAAAAACATCAGGGGTTAAAATGAAATGAAATTTCAGCAAAAATCAACAGGGCAATATCACCCCTTCACACACACACACACACACACACACACACACACACACACACACACACAGACACAAATACAGACACAGACAGACACACACATCAGGGAAATCTCAAAGCAAAGAGTTTGGGCTGCCTTAATAGACTTATTGTCTAAGCCTTATGGTGATTCTACCACTGTACTCGCCCTGCTTAGTGAGACTTCACCTGTAAGGACATGGTCTATTCTAGGTGCTCCTTTATCAAAACACAGAAACAATAGGCAGTTTAGAGCAGGACCACCTGCCAGGAGAGCCAGGAGGCTCAAGTTCATGCCATTGGAGAGGCCTTGAAAAACTTGGAGATTGTGATTCTGGTGACAAAAACCCAGACGGGTCCTTCCATCAGTCTGCAAGCTTTTGCTTGAAAAGCTGTCATGTGGAAGAGGGATGAGTGTTGGGCTACAGCCTGGCTCCAAACTACCATTCAAGGCTTCTTCCCTATCGATCTTTCATTTTTTAAAAAGGAAAAAAAATATGCTTCACTCTGCACTGTGAATCCATTGGTTCTCATTTTGCAACTTACCTATTTTTCTCCATACATCCTTGTGGCCTAGCCAGAGAGACTTCTTGCTTATCCCTCAAAGGATTTTCTCTCTGGCCCCATCTAGCCCCAGAGCAGGGATAGACTCCCCCTTCACAGCTCAGTTCAAAGGCCACAGCCTCTGTGAGGCCTTTCCTACTCCTTCCTCCACTTACTCTGCCTTGGGCTTGATGTCTCCACCAATTTCAAGAGAGCACAGAGTAAGCTTCTTGAGGTCAGGCACATTTCACGTTTGTCTCTGCATCTGTGAAAGCCATTAGTAGGATCTTCAGAAATACTTTCTAATTGATTGTTACCACAGTAGATATCACTGGTATCTTGTGTCCCCACTCAGTCCTTGAAAAATATTAGGACACACAATCAGCATGCTACACAACACTGCTCTGACTGTACATCAACCCTGTACCTTCTACCTCTCCAGCTCCATTAGTGCACCCTGGGGACATATGAACCGTATTTATTCAAATTACTAACAGAGGGGGCAGCTAGGTGGTGCAGTGGATACAGCAGCAGCCCTGAAGTCAGGAGGACCTGAGTTCAAATCTGATCTCAGACACTTAACACCTCCTAGCTGTGTGACTCTGGGCAAGTCACTTAACCCCAATTGCCTCAGCAAAAAGGAAAACAACAACAACAACAACAACAAAATCCCCAACAAATTACTAACAGAAAATAGCCAACTCCTCCCTACCCTTGCAAAGAAGGAAGTCAGGTTGACATTTACATGGAAAGATTAAGAATCACAAGACAATATGGAAAGTTCTAGAGAGTGATCTAAAAGCAGTTTGTAACCTGGTTCAAGTTTCCTTCATCAATCAATCCATCCATCAATTTGTGTGCTAAACACTGAGGATGCAAAAATGCAAAAGGCAGTTACCGTCTGCCCTCAAGGAGCTTAGAACGCAATGGAGGAGACAACATGCAAACTTTAGCTGGAACCAATAAAAAGTCAAAGTAGGCAGAAGCTTCCGAGGCTGGAAGAGTACAGAGTACAAGGGGCATGCCATGCTCTACTTTGAAATGCTGAAGTGTGATCTTGAAAAATTGCTAACCAAGCCAAGCCAAATCAAAGGATCCAGCCACAACCTCCCAGAAGCTCACTGCCCCAGAGTATGGACTGGGAACGAGTAATGGCCCTGGAGACAGAAAAGCTAGCTTTCAATCCTGCCAGCATCCACTGGAGCAAGTCACTTGGTGGCCATTTTCTTATTTGCAAAAGAAGGGGATTAAAGTAGATGGGCCAAAAGATTGTCCTTTCCGGCCCTCTGGCTTTAAAGCTACCATATTCCTTCCCTCATCTTCTCCATTCACTTCATTCTCAGCTGCGAAGAAGGTTCTTTGGCTGTTCTGGTGTACAAATAGGTCAAAGACACTTTGGCTTTCTCTGTGTGTTCTCTTTATTCTCCAATGCCTACATTGAAAGCCAGGCGTGGATTTGATGATGCCCCAGAAAAAGAAAGGAAAACTGGTCTGGCATTTACCTATAGCATAGAATGGGTTGGAGGAAAGGTACAGAAGATACCATGAAATCATACACTT
The DNA here is from genome assembly GCA_023553655.1 of Myrmecobius fasciatus. Taxonomy (NCBI): domain Eukaryota; kingdom Metazoa; phylum Chordata; class Mammalia; order Dasyuromorphia; family Myrmecobiidae; genus Myrmecobius; species Myrmecobius fasciatus. Next base: position 31,640 of record JAJPUD010010710.1, read on the forward strand.
TGGGGGTTAGCCCAGAGAAAGTACTATCTTTGTAAGTGTAAACCAGTCTGGAGCACTCTTTGGTGTCTTAGATTTCCTAAGAGCAACGTGCACTTTCCACAAATAATCCTTAGAAGAAAAAAACACCTTCCTTAGGAAACAATCTTTACAAAAGCATATCAATCATAGTATCGACACTGTGTGATGATTACCTTTGACAGATATAACTCTTTTCAATAATACAATGATCTAAAACATTTCCAAAAGACTTGTGATGGAAAATGCCATCCAATCTAGAGAAGGAACTATAAAGACTGAATGAAGATAGAAGCATATTGCTTTCACTTTTTTCATTCTCATGGTTTTTCCTTCTTGTTCTTATTCTTCTATCACAATATGATGAATATGGAAATATGTTTAATGTGATTGTACATGTACAGTCTATATTAGATTACTTGCCATCTTGGGGAGGGAGAGAGGGAAAAATTTGAAACTCAAAATTTTATAAACGTGAATGTTGAAAACTATCTTTACATGTAATTGGAAAAAATAAAATACTATTAACTGGGGCGGGCAGTGGAAAAAGTACGAAAGCTAGGTCAGAGTACAGCAGCCTCTAAGTAAAGGCAATTAAAAAAAACACAGTCTGTGACAAAGATTTAAGAGACAAAGCCTTCAGATCCAGGATGAGATCATGGAGGACATAGATGGAGTAGGGGGCCTCTTCATTGTCTTTTTAAGTTAATAAATTACATTTCTTACCTTACCTTTTGTCAGTCTTGGTACACTAAAGGCAAAAATTTTTTATTTGTTTTTATTTATTTTATATCTATATTTTTATTTATTTATTGAATATTTATATCTATATACATATATATTATATATCTATATACATATATATTATACACACATATATACAATATATATGCATCAATTGTATATATTCATATATGATATTTTATGTACATGCATGTTCATATGTATATTCATAGCCATATAGCAGTAGAGAGACTGTGGCATGGGCCAGGAGGATCAGACCACTGACATAATCTCAGTACTAGCCTCCCTCAGAACCAGGTGGAGACAGGCCATGGTTTTGCACCCAAGATCCCTCAGAGTAGCACCACTCTCCCAGTCCCCAGAATAATTACTCTACTTGCAGGCTGATCTCTGCAGCCATCATCAAGGGTAAAAACTCTAGTGGAGAAGAAGCCTGTCATCCTTCCCACCACCATTGCCAAGAGTCAAGTCAACTGACACCAGCCAATTATGTCCCATTGAAGAGACAGCAAAGCGCGTGCTAGATGGATCAGATTATTAGCATCACCTTGATCACCACCTTTCTTCAGATGCAGGTGGAAGTAGCCCAATTCTGCCCCCAAAGCCTCCCAAATAGAAGCATGTCCAGTAGCACGCCACTGGTCCTGCAGCCATCAAATGATTTGACTCCTACAGAGAATGGGCTCACCCTTTCTGCCTGCCTCCAACAAAGGACCTTCAGTGGACCAATATTTGGCAGCTTTCAATCCTCCTCTAAATTTCTGTTAGTCAAAGGTGAGGTAGGGAGTTCTGTTATGGCCTGTTTTAGCTGAGGTCACTTTTTTTTTTTAGTGAGGCATTTGGCATTCAGTGACTTGCCCAGAGTCACACAGTTAGTAAGTGTTAAGTGTCTGAGATTTGAACTCAGGTCCTCAGGCTCTATCCACTAAGCATATAACTGCTGCTTGAGGTCACTTTTGAGAGCTGAATGGTACCAGATCACTTCCTCTCGGAGCTGCAGATATCATGAGACTAATCTCTGAATGTTGGGGAAGAACTAACTATCCTTTGGTGAAGCAGGTAAGAGTCATTGCCCTGATTTCACAAACAGAACAAAATGATTCAAGAAATGCATTGGATTTGCTCAGGTTTACCCTGCTAAGTGTATATCCCAGCATGGCTCAAATATAGGTATTTGGGAGGAGGACTGGGTTTGCCCTTCCTTTGATCCCATAGTCCTAACTGAAGACTCCCAGAACCCCCAGCTCTATGGACAACCTGCCTATCTGATTTTGGGGAGTACCTTCTTAGGGACCTATAGCCCATGAAGCTTGGCTGCAGGAGAATGGAGAGGCCAAGACGGAAGCAAGCTAGCCTGGAAGGGCTCCAGGCCTGGGTCTGCCTCTTACTGGCTGTGTGACCGTGGCCATGTTCCTGCCCTGCTCTTGGCCTCAGTTTCTCTTTTTTTCCCAAAGGAGGAGCTCAGACCAGATGAGCTCTGAGGCCTCCTGTAGCTCTCCATCCTATTCCAACCTACCAGTGCTTTCAGACAATATTCTCCCCCCCCTTCCATGTTAATAAACCGATCTCCCATCCATTAGCTAGGAAACCCCTGCTAGTCTAATGCTTTCCCTGGGGGCAGCCCTCATTCAGCAAATTCTGCCCTTATTCTAACACTAAAGACTGAAATGAAGCCCCTGGTTCTTCCTGGTCCTGCCTCCTGACCCCAGAGGTCCACCACCCAACCCTACCCCCTCATCTCACAGGGACTAGCATATCTCAAAGCCCTCCAACTGGCAGGAGAAGGTCTGGTAGACCCGCCATGAACAGGAGTCTTGGGCTCTGTTTCCTGGCCACCCTATGCTTAGGAGCCTTAGGGGAGCTTTGGGCTCATCCTCTCTCTTACCCCTCAGATAGTCACTCCAATGCCTCGAAGTCCCCAGGGAAACATCAGTCAAAGGGAACTGAATCTGGGCAAAGTAGACTCCCCCACTCCCACCCCGTGAAGCACCAGTGGCCTGTGATGTCAGCACCTACCTTGTTGAGGCAGGAGTCTCCCAACCCCCAATGCTCCCCTCCCCCCACTGCCTCACACCAGGCATCTCATTTCGATTTCTGCAGTTAACTTCCCTCTCCCACCCTCTGACTCACTTTCCCCTTCCCCATTCCCTCTCCTGCTCATGTTCCTTTCCTCCAAAAACCTGCCCAGCAGCCCCTGCTGTCTCTGTAGACTGCCCTTTATCCCCCTCCTCAGGGCCTCTGGGCTTTGTGTATTCTTATCCATGAGGGAGGGCTCAAATATTTCCTCTGTATATTCCATAAGGGAGTAATCTTCCCATTTTCTCTCTGTATTCCTCTTCATGAGAATGGAATAAGTTTATATTCCTATATATGAGATTACCCGATTGATTATATAATCCTATATACAGCAAAGAACTTCCGTATTTCATTTATGTATGTTCCCTATATTCATCTACATACATCCATGACTCTCTTCTCTTCTGTAAAGTATCTTTGTGTAAATGAATGAATAATGTATGACCAACTCCTACAGAAAATTTCAGAGAATAGATTTCCTATGTAGATTTATGTATTCAGGTCCTTTCTCTTCACTCTTATGTATATGTCCTGATTACTGCTTTCTATGAATTCATTTATGTGAAGTAACAAAGACTATGTCTTCATAAACAGTGGTATTCAATCTCTCAATTCCTATGTATATGAGTTCTCACTCATTCACTCTCTATTCATTAGAGGAGCACCCATATATTTTTTCATATACATGTGTACCTAGGTTTACATTCTCTTGCTATTTTCACCCCTAAAATCCTCTCCTGAAAGTGATCTACTGCTTCTCTATCTATCACAATTTATGAAGATTCCTATCCATAGACACAGAGAAGATATAGTATTTCTAGCAATATAGACAGAGGATAGCGTTACCGGTACCTATACTAATATGAAGTGAATGAGTACTCACAAGGGATGTACTCTTATAGGAATAAAGAAAGACTACAGAAGTGCTCATATATGCAAACATATGGAGAGACTACATTAATAATTATATATATGAGTCACCAGAGACCAGACTGCTCATGTATATGTGATTATAGAGAACATATGGGGAGACCCACATATATTGATTAACATAAACAAAGATATATGAGTACAAAAATACAGACAACAAAGAAGTATGGAAGAGTATTGATATATAGGAACACCTTAAAAATGTTAAAATACACATGTAAGATGTATCCAGATCTTCCACCATCTTTTCCCATGATATTTTCCTATTCAGTTAAGGTTCTCAGTCTGCTTTGCCTTTGTCCAATGACTCCACTCCTAAGTGAGATCTGTTTTTCATCTCTGGAGGTTGGAGGATAGCTTCTCTTTCCCTGGTGGGCAGAGCCCCATTGACCTGCTCAGAGTGCAAAAGGAAAGGGCACATGAGCTGGGCTCAAGGGCTTATTTTGGCTTCCTTTCCCACCTGCTCCCCAGAGCCCCCTTCTGCAGCCCAGGCAGGTTCCTTTGCCCAGGTGAACATTCCCACCTCTGTTCTGCTGATAATCTGCACCTAATTACCCATCACTGAAAGCTTTCTCTACCTGCCTCTTTTTGATTCCCCTCCTCCATCCTCACTCCTCAGATATAAGGAGTCATTGCAAATTCAAGCAAGAGAACAATACAGAAAATTGCAGTAATCTAGAAAGTGGAAGCAGTGAGCTTTGAATTCTATGATATTTCATAAGAAAACATTCCTTTCAAAGATGCATAATAATGAGCAGAAAGGATGAATGTATTTCCCCTCACTCAATGAATGGAGAGAATTCAGAGATCACAATTATTAATCACCATTTTAAGCTGGATTGAGTAGAACTGAGGTTTAAAGGCAGCAAAAAAAAAACACTTATTAAAGGCTCCATAGTGCTCATAAATACCTCTATACATTAAATCATTTATTGGAGTAGCCATCCCTTTCCTTTTGAATGTTACAAAAATTTTATTTCAATATCAGAAGCTCAGAGGTGGAAAAGAATCATCTAGTTCAGCCTCACCAGGCATCCTCTCCACATCATATTCCCAGTAAAGAGTCAATCCAGCATGGACTTGGAGACTTTCAGTCTTTAAGAAATGGGAGTTCATTTCCTCTCATGGAAGGTCATCACATTTCTTCACAGATCTCATATCTAGAAAGCTCTTGTTTACATCAAGCTAGCATTTGCTTCCCTGTTCTTTATTCTGATTACATATACTAATTCAGCTTTCTGAGACAAAGGCAAATGAGTCCAATCTCTCCTTTCAGGGTAGACCCACCAATACTTGAAGACTCTGCTCAGAACCTGCTCCCTCATCAACAGATTGTTCTTAATGATAAATATCCCTTTTCCCTTCATTATATTTTCTCTATTCTGGAGCCCCTATAATGGAAAAGCTCTAGGACCTTGTCATTGTCCAACCCAAATTAAATTAGTATCAGTTCTAAATGAGTTCTAAATGAAAACTTCCCGAAATCTTCCCTTCCACAAGGCCACTGAAAATGTCATTGCTCTGAACAACAGCTTTCATTGGCCACCTGTGTTCTTCAATTCTTAGCTCATAAGAGAGCTCTTTTTTTTAAATTTGAGCACTCTCTGCTTAGAATGTTTTGGCCCCCTTCTCTCTTTTTGGATCTTGCTCCATCTTTATATAATTAAAAATTTTCTCCAGGAAATTAGCTTAGGGAGACAATTTTTGGTGGCATTAAAGATGTCCCTCTTGGGTCTAGGAAGTTGTTGAAGAATTGAAATTGAGCCATATGAATTAAACTTCTCCTTTTAAAAAGTTATGTCATAAACTGATTCTGAGTGAAGTAAGTAGAACCAGAAGAACATTGTACACAGTAAAAACAAGATTACGTGATGATCAACTGTGATGCACTTGGCTCACCAAAAAATTCAGTTCTTCAAGGCAATTCTTATAGAATTGGGATGGAAAGTGACATGCTCATCCAGAAAATGACTGTGGAGACTGAATGAGGATTAAAGCATACTATTTTCACATTTTTTGTTGTTTGCTTGTTTTTTTATCTCATGTTTTTTCTCTTTAGATCTGATTTTTCTTGCACAGCATGACAAATATGGAAATATGTTTAGAAGAATTGCACATGTTTAACCTATATCAGATTGCTTGCTGTCTTGGAAAAGGGGTGTGGGGGAGAAAATTTTGGAACACAAAGTTTTGCAAAAGTGAATGGTGAAAATTATCTTTGAATATATTCTGGGAAAATAAAATACTACCGAAAAATAAATAAAACAACTCTGAGGTACTATCTAAAATTAATAAATATATTTTAATATCTAAATATAAATACAAAATTAAAATTAAAAAAATAAATCTATGTCTTGGTGAAAAAAGCTTTCTCTGAAAAATGAACCATCTAGGTAAAAAAAAGAGTGCCTGCCATGATTGGATGACCAACCACAAGGTTCTGTCTTCTCAGTGGTTCTTGATCAGGATGCTGCTGCCTTTTCATTGTTGGATCTAACAGGAGAGTACAACTAGAATGGATCCTTGATTATATATTTTCCTTGGCTCTGCATTGATAAGGTTAACATATCTTTTTTAGAATGAGAGTTCTAAGGTCCTGAAATTACTTTACAATTCAGTAACTGTATATCAAGCACCAATGATGCATCAGGTATGGGACTGGGGGTGGGGACTTAAAGATCCAAACCAGTCCTGGTTCTCTAGCTGGGGAAATTCCAGGTGTTCCAAGATCAAGTGGCCTTGCTCCTTACCAAAGCTGACCCCTCTACCTGTTCAAGCCATCCCATTCCACAGCATCTCCTCCAACATATTGCCTCCTCTGGCATCTCCACTCTTTCATTCACTTTCAACCTCTCCCTCTCTTCTGGTTCCTTCCCTATTGCCTACAAGTATGACTATGTCTTCCTGATCCTGAGAAAGCTCCCCCTTGATCCTTTCATCTCCACTAAATATCAATTAGTTTCTGAATACATTTTTCCCACTTACCCTGCCCAACAAGTCATCTACAAAATAGATTTTATAAAATAAAAAAAAAAGCCTGAAGCAAAATGACACAGTTCGTTCATTTATTCATTTCGCACAGTTCTTGAGTTTATAGTACTGTAATGTATTTAATGTGTATTACTGGTTCTTTGAGAGTTATCTAGCTTATTCTCCAGACCATAGATGCTAGGAGATCAAGGAGTGTCTTTTCACACCTTTGTATTTGTCTCTCTGCCCAACATGGAGTTTCTGCTAATGATAGGTCCTTAATCCAATGTTTATTGAAGCCCATTTTGGAAAACAATTTAGTATTAAGTCTAAAAACTGACTGATAATGGGGATGCCCTTATAAGTATAGACTACATTGTTGAGTGTGCATTACAAATAGGCCAAAAATCATTCCGTATACCCCATGTTCAATAATCAGAGGCACAACTTTCAGTTCTTAAACCTGTAAGAGTTTAAAGTTTGGGGGTATATACCAAAATATTTGCAGGAACACTTTGTGGTCCCAAAGAATCTGGAACAAAATAGAACCCTGTGGATTTCAGAAATCAATGAATCCATTTTTCTGAGGGAGAGAAAAACATGTATTAAGTCTCATCTGTAGCTTAGCACATAGAAGGTACTTAAGGACTATTTAAAATTTTTTTTTGTTTTTGTTGAGGTAATTGGGGTTAAGTGACTTGCCCAGGAACACACAGCTAGGAAGTGTTAAGTGTCTGATATCAGATTTGAACTCAGGTCCTCCTGACTTCAAGGCTGGTGCTCGAACTCAGGTCCTCCTGACTTCAAGGCTGGTGCTCTATCTGCTGCACCACCTAGCTGCCCCTAGGACTGTCTATCATTCAATACTACAAGGCAGGTACTGTGCTAAGGGTTCTACAAATACAATATCATCCGCCTTCTGAAGCAGAGGTGCCTCCCCATCTCACAGGGACTGACTGACCTCAGCCCAAGTGGGTGGAAGGACAAAGTCCCTTAGGGATCTGTTGGGGACCATAGTCCTGAGACTAGGGCTTATGTTTCCTGGACTCTTGTGTCCCATACTCAGCAGCCTGAGGCTCAGGTTGGCTTTGGGCTTTTTCTCCCACCCCTCAGCTATCCATTTTCAGATTTTGGGTTATTCAGGGAATCAGCAACCAAGGGTAATTGATTCTGGAAAAAGTGGAACCCCACTCTTGCCATGCTCCCCTCTCCTCCCCTTTCCTCGAGCACCAGTGGCCAGTGACCTTCGTGAGGCAGAAGTCTCATTGCCCCCCCCCCCCCGGCCCCCCCTCTACTGGCCCCCAGCAGGCATCCCTCTCCCTCCCTTCCTACAGTCAGCATTCCTCCCCCAATCTCTCCCTGCTGATTATCTCTGCTCCCCCACCCGAAGCTGCTATAAGTGGCCAGAGCAGCCAGCAGCCTTCAATGCCTACCAGGCTCCCCAGTTTACCCATGCTCCAATGCATCCTTCTTTCTGTCTGTCTGATCTTTGGCCCCTCCATCACATATATAAAGCCAACTGGCTTTATACCTTCTTATCCATGAGTATTCAAATATCTTCTCTTTTTATTTATATCCATATAAGGAAGCATTAACCTTCTCACTTTCTATTCTTATTGATGAGTACTCAGTCATTCTTTATATAACCATATATTTCATTCATGTTCTACATATTCATATATGAATAAAGAACACATATTTATGTGTGGAGTGTATGACAACATATCAAAACTCATATACCCATTCTTTATATATTCCTATACAAAGTACTCAAATATCCTCTGCTTATATACATATATATGGATTCATATATTCATTCTCTATTTTTATATATGAGTTCTTAGATATTTCTTTATATGGCTCATAAATTTTCTAATTATATAAGTACTGATTCTATATCCATAACCATATATATATACATGTAAACAAACACACAAATATTTTATCTCTTCATATATTTGTCCATACATATCATCTCTATTTGCTTACCAGTGCCTCTATTTTTTCTATGTCATTTATATAAAGATATGGATATACAGAGAGTATAGGGGTGCTAATACATTTTAGAACACATAGACAAAATATTAGTACTCATATATGAAGAGCATAAGAAACCAAAAAGTATTCATACATATGAGCACATAGAAAGAGCATATCAGCAACTCCTATATACAACTACAGAGAGGGAATATATGATTACTCCTAGATGGCAATACAGGAATACTCATATTTGAGGAGATATATATTACTCTTCTATCACCCTTTGTCATGAGGTCAATCATCAGTAGCACACTGGCTTAGGACAGGTGAGAGTGAGTTGTAATGTAGGCTGCAGCTTTTTCTGTTGGTCTTTCTCATAGCTCTATGTTAACCTTGCATTTCCTCATCTAAGTTAGGCACTTCACTGACTGGGCCTGTGGAGGAAGAGATCGTAGCCCTCATGGTGCGGTTTCTATGCCTCCATTTCTGGCCTCCTTTTGACAAACCATTGGGTTTGTCTCCTGCTTGGGCCTCTTTGGGTCTCTGGCAGCAGGAGGCAAGCTTAGTGACAGATGCCCATGAGGCTGATCTGTGCAGGTTGAGGGAGAAGCCCTCTTTCCCTGGTGGGCACAACCACATCGGCCTGCCCAGTGTGGGAAAGGCCGGCACACCTGGGCTCAGGTGAAGAGCTTATTGAGGAGGGGTGGAGCCAAGATGGCGGAGTGAAGACATGACTTTCTGTATGTTCTGACCTTCTCTCAAAGCAACAACAGATTAAGCCTCTGAACTGATTTTTAAGTCAAAGAAGCCACAAATATTTGGAATATAAAACATCCTTTGCAGAAGGTACCTTGGAAAAGCTCCAGGGCAGGTATGTTTCACTTGGACAGGGGGTTAGGAAGTTTGCTGGATGCAGCTACAGGAGACAGGGCAGGAAACTGGGCAGGACTCAGTGTGGCAGATTCTAAACACCTGGGGAGTCTATCTGAGGCTCTCCAAATACTCTGCCCTGATTGCAGATAATGACAAATGTTGGAGGGGATGTGGGAAAACTGGGACACTGATCCATTGTTGGTGGAACTGTGAACAGATCCAACCATTCTGGAGAGCAATTTGGAGCTATGCTCAAAAAGTTATCAAACTGTGCATACCCTTTGACCCAGAAGTCTTTCTATTGGGCTTGTATCCCAAAGAGGTCATAAAGGAAGGAAAGGATTCCACATGTGCAAGAATGTTTGTGGCAGCCCTTTTTGTAGTGGCTAGAAACTGGAAACTGGGTGGATACCCATCAACTGGAGAATGGCTGAATAAATTATGGTACATGAATACCATGGAATATTATTGTTCTGTAAGAAACGATCAGCAAGATGATTTCATAGAGGCCTGGAGACACTTGAATGAACTGATGCTGAGTGAAATGAGCAGAACCAGGAGATCATTATACACAGAAACAACAGTATTACATGATGATCAATTCTGATGGACATGGCTCTCTTCAATGATGAAATGTTTCAAACCAGTTTCAATTGTTCACTGAAGAAAGCCATATACACCCAGAGAGAGGGATGTGAAATGTGGACCACAACATAACATTTTCATGCTCTCTATCGATGTTTGCTTGCATTGTGTTTCCTTTCTCTGATTTTTTTTCTTGTAGACACGATTTTTGTCGCACAGCAAGATAAGTGTGGAAATATGTATACATATATTCTGTTTTTCAAGTATTTTAACATAATTAACATGTAGTGGACTTCCTGCCATCTAGGGGAGGGGTGGGGACCTGGGGGAGGGAAATTTGTAAGGGAAAGCTTTGTAAGGTTCAATGTGGAAGAATTACCCATACATATGTTTTGCAAATAAAAAGCTTTTTTTTTTTTTAAAGAGAGCTTATTGAAGCGCCCTTCCTTTCCCTGAGCACCTTCTGTCCTGTCCTGGCTGAGTGACTTTGGCCATGTCCCTGACCTCCTCTTGGCCTCAGTTTCCCTTTTTGTGACATGAGGAGGTTGGCCCACATGAGCTCTGAGGTCTCTTGTAGCCCTCCATCCTATCCCAACTTAGAATATCCCTCAGACTGCACACTCCCATCCCTATCAGCTCCCAGCTGAGGAAATTGCTTTAATGCTTTCCTTTGGGGGAGCCCCAGTCAGCAAGTTCTGTCCTTATACTAACTCTACAAATTGGAATAACATGGTTCTCCTGGGATCTGGCCCTGGGAGTGGAAGGACAAAATCCCAGAGAATCCATTTAAGGCCCGCTTTCCCTACCAGGGCAGGAGTCCTGGGGTCTGGTTTTATGTTTCCTGGCCCCTTGACTCTCACACCCAAGTCCCTTAGCCTTAGCTGGACTTTGGGGTGTTTCCTCAGCATCCCTTGCTTCTCACGTAAACACTCCCAGTCTTCGGGGTCACCAAGGAGCCACCAGCTGATTCTGGCCCAGGTGGACCACCCCCTCCCCTAGAGCACATGGCCAGTGATGTCAGCACCTACCTTGGTGAGGCAGGAGAGCCCCTCCCACCAATACTGCCCTCCCTGCACTGACCTTCACCAGACCTCTCCCTCATCCCCCTGCTGAAAGCAATTCTAGCCATTCCGGGAGCTGGGAGTGCAGAGAGGAGGAGAGAGAAAGCCCTCCATTCCCCTGTCCTTCAAATCAAGCCAGATTCCCTTTTTATTTGCTCGTGCATTCTTGCTATGTATGAATTTCTTAGTACTCATTTATTCTCCCTGTAATCACTATATATTCTATATAGTCATGTATATGCACTCATGTATGTTAATATTGAGAAAATGGGAACTCGCATTATATGGCAACTCATGCATATAACTAATGGGGAATGTATTCATATACCTAAGAACATTTTTTTCTCTATTCATACTTTAGGCTCATATATATTCTTCACAGGTATGAGTATCCATATATTCATTCTGGTCTTATCTATCTATCTATCTATCAGTCTGGATATTTTTCTCTATTCCTAAATATATATATTTTAAATTCTCTAAGTTTATATATCTTTGCCTATAATCTCTTTATATATTCTTACACAGGTATCCTCTTCTATTCTCTCTCTATATGAGTATTTCCATATGTAAATATAGAAAAGGGAATACATGAAGACTATTTTAAATAAAATACATCAAGAATATATGACTATACATGTCAATATGGAGAGAGAATATGTGAGTATTCATGTGTATGAGTACAGATAAAATATGTAACTACTCATATATCTATATATATGCATATGGGAGAATATGTGAATTTTCTTATGTGTGAATAGCCAGAGAGAAATTAGTAGTATGTGTGTCTATACATATATATAATATGAATATTTATAATTCATGATTGCTCTTATATTTGAAGGAAGATGAGTACTGATATATTTATGAATATACATACAGAGAGAAGATATATGAGTATTCATATATGCAAAGCATGAGAAAATTTATGAATCTTTATATACATAAATACAGGGATATCGTATCTGTACCAACATGTATTTAAAAAGAAAATGTGTGATTATCAATATACAAAGGACAAATAGGAAAATATGTCCCAATCTTCCACCAATATTTTACATAAGGATTGACAAATAAATTTATATTCTATTCCTGTTTTGCTCTTGGGTACCAGATATGAACTTTGGAGGTTTTCTTTTGTCTTTTCCTATGATTTATATCAATTAAAATTCTGTATGCATGATTTCCATAGTCCTGCTGCATATGCATGGATGCGTGTGTGTGTGTGTGTGTGTGTGTCCTTTTTTCAATAGACATCCCCTTTTCAATTAGTAATATTTGCTGGGAAAAGCTTAGGTTGAAGGGTTCTATTATAGGCCACATCTCTTTTTGTTTTGCTTTCTTTTATTTTTATAATAAAGTCATTCTCTTCTCTCAGAAGTCTGTGACTCATATGTCCAGCCTCTGAGGCTTCTGATGAAGAAATTGTTAATGTTCCTGGTGAAGGTGCTTTCGTATATTGGTAACATCATTTTTACTCAATTTGATCTGGCTTCTGGCCTCATGGCCTTCCACTTCAGGCTATTGGATGAAGGGACATTTTCATAGTGATTTCCATGATGCTGATGTTCTCTTCAGCCTGTGGAAGAACTCTTCTTTTAGGTGGCAAAACTGGAGAGACCTGCCCCGAATGGGACAGAAAGGGTCCATGCATGAGTCAGAGCCCAAGGGCTATTCTGGCTCCTGTCCCCACCACAATTCCCACAGCCTCCTTCTGCAGTCCAGCTTGGTCCTTTTACTGTGCTCACAATTCCCAGCTCTGCTCTGTGGACAACATCCACGTTCTTTTCTTTGCTGGAGAAAGCCCTGCCCACATGCTGCTCACCTCCAGGAGGCATTTCTTGATCCTTGCTTCACAAAGGCCCCTCTCCTTTGCTTGATTCTTTTATACCAATAGCAAATTCACCATGTCAAAGGTCACTCTTTGTCCCTCACTAGACTACCAGCTTTCCTCCCACTAGACTATGGCAGGAATCAGGAATGTTGCCTGGTTTCAATCTCAAGGACCATACAGGGCTCTGAGTGAAGCATGTGGGGCTCACCCCTTATTTCACAAGAAGATACCCATTCAGAGAAGAATGGGATTGGCTCAAGCTCACCCTACTTTCCCCAAGCCCAGGGGCTTGGTTTGCTCTTTCTTTTAGCCCACAGTCCTAACTGAAGACTCCCAGAACCCCGAGTTCTATGGGGAAGTTGCCCACCTGCTTCTGGCGAGCACCTTTCCAGGGACCTTTGGCCCATGAAGCTTGGCTGTGGGAGGAAGGAGAGACCAATATGGAAGCCAACTAGCCTGTCAATGCTCCAGGTCTGGATCAGCCCCTTCCTGGCTGTGTGACCATGGTCGTGTCCCTGCCCTGCTCTTGAACTCAGTTTCCCTTTTTCCCAAAGGAGGAGCTTGGACCAGATGAGCCCTGAGGTCTCCATCCTATCCAAACCTACCAGTGCTACCAGACTCTATCCACATATCCTTAAGTCACCCCCTAATGTTAGAAAACTAGCCTCCCAAGCCCCCAGCTGAGAGCCCTTTGCTAGTCTAATGCTTTCCCTTGGAGCCCCCCTCCCCATTCAGCAAGTTCTGTCCTTATTCTAATCCTAAAGATCAGAATAGAACTCATGGTTCTTTCTTCATCTTCCTCCTGAACCAGAGGGAGATCAGAATCCAAACCCCTTGTCACAGGGACTGTCAAAGCTCAGAGCCCCTGGGTTGGAAGGATAAGGTCCAGCATAGACCATTTGGAGACCACCCCCCCCATGAGCAGGAGTCCTGGGTTCTGGGGTTGTTTCCTGCCCATATTTCTCCCATGCTCACGAGCCTCGGCAGGGGGGTGAGGGGTGCTTTGGGTTTGTCCACTGGCCTCTCTCATCCCTCAAATATTCACTCCCAGCCCTTGGGATCCCCAGGGAACCATCAGCCAAGAGGAACTAGGTCTGCAAAAGATGGATCCCCTGCTGAGGAGCAGTGGCTGGTGACATCAGCTCCCACCTTGGCCAGGCAGGATTTTCTCAACAAGCCCTCCCGCCCCTCCCTAACATCCCACTCACTCCTCTCCCTTCAGTCAGCCTCCAATGCCTTTTAGGCTCATTATCCCCTCCTCCATTCTCTTTCCTGCTCATTTTTCCTTCTGCAGATCTTCTCCATCTCATTTCCCTTCCCCCATGACCGCTCCATGTTGCCACAGGGGTTTTCTGGCTGTTGTTATTGCTGGAGCCAGACCTGGAGGGAGAGGACCCCCAGGGACCAGGACTGATCCAGTGACCCCCTGCTGTCTGTACAGAGGGCCCTGTGTCCCCCTCCTGACATCCCCTAAGATTTGTGCCTTCTCATCCAGGAGGACTGAAATGTTTCCTCTCTATATTCAGTGTCCCCCTGTCTTCCTTTTTATATTCTTCTTTATGACTACAGCATAAATGTTCTTCTAATCCTAAATGTCTAATCCTAACAAAGACACACAGACATATGACTGATTATCTAGTTCTCTGTGGAGGAAAGCACTCTTCTATTTCCCTTATCTATATTCTTTATATTCAAGGTCTCTCTTCTATAAATATAAATGATTCCCATTTCCATAAACGAATAAATACAGAATATGTGACAATTAATGCATACGAACAGAGAAAATATATTCGGGTTCTTTTTCTTCATTCTTTTGTTGAGAAATTCATTTGTTTTATTTATAAATTCATTTATACAATTTCTCAACTCTATGTCCTCATAAATACTAGTAATCATTCTCTTTTCCAGACTGTATGAATATATGTATGAATGCATATAAATAACCATACGCTATCCATCTATGAGTAAACATAGTCTCTCTTTTCATGTGTGTGCACGCGAGTGTGTGTGTTTATATGTATGTCTATGTTTACATTATCTGCCATATTCACTAAGTGTTCCCTTTCATCTTCTCTATATACCTGTAAGTATTCTCCTGCTTCTCTCCCTTTAAGAGAATATCAGAAGATACCAGTTTACGTAAACGTAGAGAATGTTACCGCTTATATATATGAAGATAGACACAGAATAAAAGTACTTGTATGTATAGGAATATGGACTAAATAAGTACCTAATGAAGTGTTATTACGGAAACAAAGATTACATAAGTATTCATATATGCAAACATAAGGAAAGAATACATGAATAGTCACATATGAGTCGCAAAAGACCAGAGAGTACATTTATATTGATTGAATACATGATTGTTCATATACACACACACATGTATATGACTACAGATATAAATATAAAAATGTGTGGAACCCATCTATGTCAAAAAGGCTATAAGAATGAATAATGAAATATGAACAACAAGGAATTATGGAGAAGTATTGTGGAGAAGTGTATGAATACATAGAGAACATATCAATTAGCATATGTATGTGTAGAGGGGGCCAGGAGGGAAGAATCCATTCCAGGTCTTGAATCTTCCAGTAACTTGACTCACCAAAACTCCCTTTTCTTATTGAAATAGCAGAGACTGCTCTTCAATATAATAAATTAATAATCTAGTGACTGAAGCAAAATGCAAACACGACTCTTTGGATTAAAGGCAAACCTTTGAACTTAGGAGAGGAGAAAATGTCCATAAGGAGACTAAGGGTATTTGGGAGAAAGACAGCTGAGACAAAAAAATAAACTTTACTCTGATGTGTATCTCAACTATTTACATCTCTGTCTAAGTAACCAAAATCTGGGGCTTTAGGGGTTCCATCATTTACATCATAGTAGATTTTGTTGGCCTATAGGAATTTTAAAAGAGTGTACTTTGTTGAGGTATAAATATATAAATATATATTTGTCTCTCTGATCAATAAACTTCGAAGAGTCCAAAACTGAGACTCTCCACCTGGCCTCCTGACTGTCACACCCTTCAATTCACTACAGGAGCTGGACCCCAACATGTATGAAATTAGGTAGAGAAGAAACAGGTGATTCCTCGTACACGTGGAAATGCACATAGAAGACAAAAATCCTTACCTGAGAAGCTCTGTCCAGATGTTCCACCATTTTTTCCAGGGCAATTCCCTCGGAGTTAAGGTTCTTGGCCATTTTGCCTGTGGCTGCTAGACTTCCTCACTTCCCCGAATCAATCGGATGTCTGTAAAGATTCTCTTGAGAATCCCTTTCATCTCTTCGTTATGATTACTAATTGGTATCAATTAAAATATTTTAATGACATGATTGTACTGGGGGTACACAACTTTCTGAGTCTCTCTGTGTACATCCTATACTCCTCCCCTCCCCCATCATTGCTAATTTGTTGGAACAGGTCAGACTGGAGGCCACATAGTTCTGTGTTGTGCTTTTCTTTACCTATTACCTGCAGAATTTACACCAATCATTCTGGGTCTGTTGATGAAGTGTTTAGAGCCGTCCAGGAGAAGTTGCTCTCCTATAATTCTGGCCTCGTGTTGACAAAAATTGGATTTAGGTCCTCGGGGTGTTGGCAGCAGGTGACAATCTGAGTGATAGATGCCCGTCTGGTTGATTGTTGCAAGTTAAGGGAGAAACCTTTTTTCCTTGGTGGGCAGATCCTCTCTGAGCTGGGTGCAAGGGATTATTGGTTCTTTCTTTCTTCCCATCCTGATTTTTAGAGCCCCCTTCTGCAGTCCAAGCAGGTCCATTTGCACAGCTGAAAATACCCAGCTTTTCCTCTGGATAATCTGCACTGAAAGCCCATTTGCCACTTAGCCCACTTCCACCAAACAATTCTTGGTCCCTGTATCTTCAAGGTGTGCCAAAGCTTGGTCATCACTTCCACACTGATAATGTCCAAGTCACTTCTTTTCCCTCACTAGGCTAGAAGTTCTCTGAGGTCAGGAAACAGGGACCTTGCCTAGCTTAACACCTCCAAGCCCCAGGAAAATAGCCAAGTACGGCTCTGTGCTTAGCAGCTGGGAGTCATCCCCCCTTATTTCACAGGTGGAAGAAATTCATTCAGGGCAGGCATGGAGTTGGCTCGAGCTCTCCCAACAAACATTGCATCCCAGACTGGCCCAAAGCAAGGGGTTGGAGTCGGATGGCCTGGCTTGCTTTTTACTTCATCCCAGATTCATAACTAAAAGCTCCCTGAAGTCCCAGCTCCTTGGGGGACCAACCATCAGTTTCTGGGGTTTCCTCATAAAGCTCGGCTCTGGGAAGAGAGAGAAGTCAAGATGGAAGTCAGCTAGTATAGCAGGCAAGAGAGACCCTGGTTCAAGTTCTGGGTCTTCCCCTTACTTATCTTCCCTCAGTTAGTCTTTCTCTCAAATAAAAAGTTTGGGCCAGATGATCTGAGATCCTCAGCCCTCCATTCCATCCAAACCTACAAACATATTCATATTTCACCCCCACGTGCCTTCCCCAACCAATCACCTCCTTTGGCTGTGAAAATCCTGCTCTCTTACTGCTTTTCTCTGGGGTAGCCCCCAACCAACAAGCTAGTTCTACTGTTCATCTAACTCTAAAGGCCCAATCAGGGACAGATGTACCTCCAACACCCACAGGTCAGATCAGACTCCAAGCCCAAGGAGGTGGAAGGCAAAAGTTCATTAGTGTCCAGCTGAGGATTTTTCCCCTTTGGGGGATGGTCCAGGGATGTCGAAGAAGAAGGAGGAGGAAGACGACAAAAAGAAGAATGAATGAATGAATTTTTAATTTAATGTGATTGTACTGTCTTCTCATAGTTTATTTTTTTCTAAATGTGTCAACAATATACTTTGAACAATCTCTAAGTACAGCCACTTTAAAAACCAGTTTGTGGCAAAGATTTAAGACAAGCCCTTAATTAATTCTGCCAGATCCAAACTGAGACCCAGTCTCTACCAGCCTGGTTGCAAAGCAATTCTTTGTGCCGCTTTCTCCTCTTATTCTTCCCCTCAGCAAGCAGGAAAATGGACAACTTCCAATCCCAATGGCACTTGCTACAGCCCTACTGAAATGTGATCAGCATCTTAGAATATACATCCCCCACTCCTCTACATGAGGACTTACTTGGGGGTTTGCAATGGGGCCCAGCAAAGTCTCATTCCAGTTCACTCTGTTCTAGTGACAAGCATAAAGAGATCGGATCAATAGTTAAATCTATGGAAGGTGGTTAAATTCATTTCCTTCCAATGATATAGGACTCAAGAATGACATTTTAGCTACTGCGATGGCAGGAACTATTTCCCTACAACATTAATGGTGAACAATGGTATGACCAATACAAGCATTAGTAATAACTATGATCTCCTATTCAATGCCAATGGAGAATCTTCCAACTTGGACAATGAATGCCTTGTTCCTCCCAGAGCCTGATCACTTCCTTGAATATTGAAATCCAAATGAAAAAGAATCAAAGCATGTGATTTGAACCTGCTGAGCATCTCATGAGATTCAGGTAAGTTGTTTGTTCTACAGATATAAACAATTCCTATTTCAAATTTAATTAACTAGACATGGGGAGTTCGTGTGAAGACTTAGAAAACTGATAAAGTAAAGGGGACAATAGTTGTCCACGTCCAGAACTGATTCATTTAGTCAACTACCCACAATCCCCAAATAACAGACTTTTAAAAATCAAGGATTTATTTTTTACTTAGTTATGCTTGCTAACATAGTACTACTCAATTAAAGAATCATTTTGAAATATCATTTGAATCACAAATAATAGAGACCATGAAGTCCTACAATTTGTGGGTTATTTAGTACACAGGCAATCATACTACTACATCCTTTGTGACTTGGTGAGAAATGTGACACCATGTTCTAAAGTGAATCAAGAATTTTTCATGTATTAAGAATTGTGAAGGTGAAATTATTTTCTTATTTGAAGCATCTATCTAATAATATCAGGAGGAAGAAAGACTCATTTTCTAATTCAGGCCCTCATGATGTGACAATTGAAATTCTCTGAAGTTTATGGATAGGCATTTCGTTGATGTCCTTAATTATTGAATCCACCCATGGATGATTGTTGGGGCTTGCCATTAGACCTTATGGGACAATTGATATTCTTCTGAATCTGATTCCAGGTATGCTCATCAAGAAATGTTATTGAGCCAATGATCCATCATGCCAGTAACTCTGTGGGGGGTGACACCTGTGAACTGCAGGGGAACTTCTCATGGGGAAGACTGGGAAGAGAGAGAAACTCCTGGCATAGATTGAAGTAACATAATCCATGACTTTGAGGAACAACTTAGTAACATATGCTCACAACAGAGTTAAAATAACACTTGATCATTTCAAAGATCCCCAGTTGCCTCGGTATCACTTGTGGGTATCCTCCTTTATGAAGCCATCAACTAGAATGAGCTGGCTTCTAATGTGTAGACAGCTGGAGCCAAAGAGAACAGGCTAGAAACAGGAGAGTCAGGAATCAAACAAAAGTGCAATTTCTGCACGAGGGAAAGGGCTTGCAAGCAAGGACATGGGTCCTGCCCTTGGGGAGGGCCTGTTTTTGTCTGGCCAAATCTCAACACTGATAGCAATGGCAGTACAGTGAGCTGTGACCTTCACGATGAGGGGTAAGAAATTTGATTCCTATCAGGACTTCATGACCACAACAGGGGTACAAGGGGTGTTTATCACAGTTCAGAAAAAACTGGGTGCTGATCAAGGAAATACAATAATTATGTGAGGTTGCCTTAGGCTGAGAACACCCAGAGCTCAAAGGATTGATGTTAAGCCAAATTGAGAGCACAACCTGCTTTCCGGGGCTTAGCTCCAGGAAAAAGGGCATCGCCTGATGTCTTTACAAAGCCTGAAACCTTGAGTGAGTGCAGGCAAGGATGGGGTAGTCAGCCTGTGAAGGGAGGCCTGATGGAGACTGTGATGAAGGGCTTTAAAAGCCAAACAGAACCATTTGCGTTTCATCCTAAGGGGAAAATAGGGGCAACGAATCTTCTAAAAAAGCAGAGTGACAAGGTCAGAGGTGTGCTTTAGGACTATGGGAACTGTGGATAGTTGATTGCCTCTTATTAATGACCAAGACTGGGGGCTCAGGGCCATGCGTTCTGTAACTGTTGTTTAGCTGAAAGTGTCTTCCCTTCATATGAACTTCCTCTGGGAGCACTGGAGGCACTATTCCCTCACTGACCACTGGAAACCTGATTTTGGCGGTCCTGGGGCCACACCCCAGGGTGTGAGGAGGGGAAGGTGGGGGAGGGCACAAACCAGGAGGTACTGCACAGCTGTAGGCGCAGGCGCACTCCAGAACTCCGACTCCGCCCCTTTACTTCCGGTTGCTCCCCGTTGCTTCCTGTTGCTCCCCGCCGCAGCTCGGTAGCCATGTTTGGGTCTGTGCCTCGTAGCTGCTGGCCGTGTCGGGTTGAGTGGTGAGGGAGTCGCAGTCCCAGGGGCAGGTCGGGGAGGCACTGGCGTGGACTCCTGTGGTCGTGAGTGGGCTGCGGGGCGTTATCGGGCTGGGCTGGAAACCCTTAGAGCTTTTAGGGCTGTTGGGGCCTCTGCTCCGCCCTGACGGCTTGGGGCCTAGACCTTGAGGCGTTTTCCCGCCACTGGGGAAATTCTGAGGGAGGGCCTACCTTGTCTGTCTCTGCTGACTTAGAATAGCAAATCGGGGCCGAGTGTCAAGTGTCCCGCTGAGGGCATACATCCTCCCTAGAGTCCCTTGAGCCTCCTTGGGAAGGGTGGGGCAGCCAGGGAGAAGGAAGTGACTTCAGAAGAGTCCTCCCACCCAGGCAGGCTTTTTCTGTCACTGACAAAATGGCGCAGAGACCCGAGGATTTTGAATTACCATCTACCTCAGGGGAGGGGTCAAGAAGGAGGCGAGGGGCAGAGGGTTACACGAGGGACCGGGAGCTGGTGTTCCTCCAGAATGTGTCTCGCGAAAGTTCAGTTTCTGAGTCAGCCTCAGGGGAAGTGGGTACCATTGAGAGTATTGAGGTGGAGAATTTTATGGGCTTTTCCCAGCTCGGACCCGTGAGATTTGGGCCCCATGTCAACTTCGTGGTGGGACCCAGGGGGAAGAGCTCATTGCTGATCGCCCTTATAATTGGTCTCGGTGGGAAATCGTTAGGATGGCCTGTCAGCCATTTCGTGAAAGGAGAGACTTGCGCTAACATCTCCATTACTTTAAGAAACGCAGGCGAAAATGCTTTTAAACCGGAAGTTTTTGGGGATTCGATAACTGTAGAGCGCTGCATCTGTGTAGATAAGGATCCCAGTCACCAACTAAAAGACCAGGAAGGACACGTGGTTTTTTCTGAGGGAGATGAACTTGCAGCCATTCTTGACCACTTTAACATAAGAGTAGACAATCCCGTGGCTATTTTATATGAAGAGCTAGGTGGGCAGTTTTTGCACTTCAGAGATGAACGTGACAGATACGAATTACTTCTGAAAGCAACCAGGCTTGAGCAGCTGAGAGAAGAGTGTTCAGAAATTTGGCAGGAAAAAGCGGAAAATCAGCATAAGGTAGACGAAAGGAAAGAGCAGCTGGAGCACCTCGAATGTGAGAGTGCACGAGTAGAGTGGCATTATCAGAATTTGGTTTCTATGAAGGAGAAATTCCAAAACTTGAAACGTGAGCTGGCTTGGGCGATTGTGAACGAAACTGAAAGAGAGCTTAATGAAAAGATGAATAATCTGAGTGTTGAAGAACAGTGTGGCATAGTATTAAGACAGGAACTGGAGGCTTCAAAGTCCAGATTTAGTGAAGCAGAAAAGAGGCTGCAAAAGACTTTCAGAAACATGGAAAGGTTAAATGAAGACAAAGCTGTGTTACAGCACGAATACGGTGAAGCAAGTGAAAATGCCAAGAAAATAGATAAGGCCTATAGTCAAGTGAAGTCTTTATGCGATCTTTCCCAAAATGAATTGAATAAATTAGAAAGAATTGCCAGACAGCTCCAGGACAAAAGTGAAAACATGAAAACAAATCTAGAACTAACAGAACCAGAAAGGCAGAAAAACATTTCCATGTTGAAGGAAAGATTAAAGAACCTCACGGAGCAAGAAGGTTCACTTGTTCAAAATATAGACCTTATTCAGAGAATGGTAGAAAAAGACAATGAGGAACTTTTTCGATTTAAGAGAGAAGAATCCGAGGCACAGCAAATGCTGATGGAGGAGCAAAAGCAGCTAAGCCACTGGAGAGACTGTAAATGTGAGCCACTGAAACGATTTGGACCCCAGATCTCAGCCCTCGTCGAAGCAGTAGACAATGCCTACAGACAGGGGTACTTTACTCACAAACCACTAGGCCCACTAGGAGCATGCATTCGTCTCCGGGACCCCGAATTTGCTTTGGCTATTGAGTGCTGCTTGAGGGGCCTTCTTCTTCACTTTTTCTGTGACAACCACCATGATGAGCGAATTCTTCAGGAGCTGATGAAACACTTTTATCCATCAGGCTCTCCACGACCACAGATAATCGTGTCAGCATTTGACTGTGAGTTGTGCGATGTAACAGACAGAGCAGCTGATCACCCAGAATTTCCAACCGTTCTGGAAACTCTAGAAATAAGTGACACAGTGGTAGCTAATACTTTGATCGCCACGAAGGCCATACAGTCTGTGCTGCTCGCTAAAAATACCTCTATGGCCCATGCGGTGATGCAGGGTGAGGAATTCCCCAAGAACTGTCGCAAAATTTTAACTGTCGGTGGCGATGAAGTATTTGAGGGATGCTGTTGCCCATGTGAACAATCGAGACCTACGTACTTGGGTGATGCGGACATTGAAATAAGTCATTTGGAGAAAGAAGTGGAAAATAAAACAGCTCAGTTGTCTCTATTTCGACAACGTGTTGACTCACTTGAAAAGGACATCAGTAAGAATCGAGAAACTGTGGCTAGTCATTACAAAAATGTGAATGAAATGTGTCTTGAACGAATAAATATCACCTCAGAAATAAACGATCTGGAGGATGAAAAGGAAAAACAGTCCAAGAAAATCTCAGTTTTAGAAAGTGAAACTCAGCAAATCAAAGACCTTATCAAAGAAGTTGAGAAAAAATTTCAAACTCGAAAGGAGGAGATGGAGAACTTAAGACAAGTGAGACTAAATAGTGAACAGAAACTGAAAGATTTTCAGCCCAAATTTCATCAAATTTCAAATTTATCCGAATCCTTTATGGAAGAACGAAATGAGGCTGGTTCAGAAATGAGCATTCGCCACAATTCCGTGAGACATTGTGAGACTAGGCTTGAGCACCACCTAAATTATATCCGAGACATTAAAGAGGAGCTGGACATGAAGAAGAGAGAACTGGAGAAGGAGACACCTCTGGCCACATACATATGTCCTGAGCGTATAGAAGTGACGAGATCGGTCTCTGTTATTAATGAAGAAATCAATATGTTAAAAGAGAGTATACTGTCAGAAATCTCTACTCATGGAGACCAGGACGAAATCAAGAAGCAATACCTAGAGCTGAAAGACAGATGTGCCGAAATAAATGGTCAAGTGAAGAATCTGAAAAAACTTGTCAGCAACCTGAAGCAAATGGCAACCCAGAAAGATGGGTTGTACAAGAAACAGAGAAAAATTGTTTCCACGCACTTCAAACTGTCCTTTGACAGATTACTAGATGATTGGTCTTTCTGTGGGGACATACAGGTAGATCATGAGAATGAGACCATTTCTATAACTATCCAGCCTGCAAGGGAGAGCAGAGAGGCATGGGATATCATACAAGCCTTCTCATATGATACAGTCACTCTTTCCAACTTTTTATTAATTCTTAACTTATGGGCCATCACAGAACCACCTTTCAGGTGCCTGGACTTTTTTGATGTCTACTTGGACAGAAGCCAAAGAAAAACTGCCATTGACATGATCCTCCGGTTAGCCAATTGCCCACCTCACCACCAGTTCATCTTACTCATTCCACAATACATGAGCTCTCTTTTTAGAAGTTCACTCATTGAAATAGTCCGAATAGCAGATCCTGAAAGAGAGGGAGCCCTGCCTCTTGAAGAAGAAGGCAGTTCAGAAGAAGAAAACGAGTAATTCTTTAATGTCATTGTGTTGTCTGTTCGTTGTGTGTTTGTGTGTGTGTGTGTTTGTTTTTCTAAAAGTACCAACACGATAATTTGAAAAATGTTCTTACTTCAAAGAAATAATATTTGGTAAATGAAAAGTATTTCAGGAAGGCAGAGGCAAGAGGGTAGAGTAGCAGGAAGAAGTACGACATATCACCCCCACCCCCATAAAGCCTTTTCCATAAAGATTTAGAAACCACCCCAAATCAAAATCTGATTAGGAAATCCCCAAACAAGTCCCCAGCTCCTGGTAGGTGAGGGAGAAACAGAGAGAGACCTGTGAGCACTGGTCCTTGACCAGAAGTATTCTAGTACCCAGTGATTTCAAGATAACTAAACATGTCAACTTGGGCAAGAAGCATTCAGTGGAATAAGAATAAGTGTGTTGCCTGTGGCATGTTTGACTCCATGTTAAAAAATCAGACCCTTATTTTCTTTTGAAGTCTTGTGATATTTGTATCTCATCATTTGTTTTCCAATATTAAGAAATGTTTATTGTAATATAGGTTAGTAAACAAATGTTTTCATGAACAACTGAAAAAGATGAAGTTTCCATATATGACAGACCCCTAGTGGGAAAATTTGATAAGCAACTTCATTACTAGCTCATATGTGGAGGTATCAACAAAATGAATTGGTAAACGCATTCGTTTCCTGACCACCAATCAGAACTGGGCTTAACCAGCATTAATGGCTAGATCTATAAACAAATATGTTGGTGGTCTCAGTCTTCATTCTGTTCTTGAGTTGAGACTGAGCATCGTTTCCTGGGTTCCCTATACTTGAGATTCAAGCACCCACGTGACATTTTCTTGAAAAGAGTGCTGATTGACCGATAAGGATTTGCAGGAGAGCCGATTGACCAATAAGGATTTCCAGGAGAGCCGATTGACCTATAAGGATTTCCAGGAGAGCTGGTTGGCTGATAAGGATTTCCAGACTTACCAGACAACCACCTTGTCGGGAGACAGATGACGTCTAGTTGTAAAGAGAGAAGAAACCTTGGCGTTGAATACAACTACAACACGTCCTTACTGGCAAGCTCTAGGAAATCAGGTTAGTGGTTTGTACCTAATGAGGTTAATATTTTTTTGCCTAAGTGATCATCTAATCCAAGGGTTGGCATATTATGGCCTTGTAGACCCAATGTGGCCACTGTCTGTTTTTATATGGCTTGTGAGCCAAGAATTGTTGAAATGTACAAACCAATATTCTTCCGTAATCTCTGTAGAGAAGCCCTACTTAATCTGGATTCCAGAAACTACCTTGGATAGTAGTTGTTATTGTTTGTCCTTCTTTCTTAAAGGGGACCATGACATCTGGTAGGTAAAGCCATGACATGCAATTGAATTGGATTTAAGTGAGGGAGTACTATATGATAGCAGTATATACATGCTATATTAGTTAGGGAATGTGATAAATAGAAGATATTAGAGGCAATAGAAAGAACTAATAAATAGAGGATAAGGGGGAGCGAGATGGGACAGTGAATAGAGTACCGGCCCTGAAGTCAGGAGGATCTAAGATCAAATATGGCCTCAGACACAACACTACTAGCTATGCGACCCTGGACAAGTCACTTAACCCCAACTGCCTCACACAAAAAATAAAGAAAGACTACTTTGTGGAGCAATAAATAAGGATCTAAGTAAATAGAGGATATAGACAGTTGCCCCAAATGATACAATAAAACACCTAGCGTAGTATCTGGCACATAGTAAGCCATAGATAAATCTTCGCTCTTCCTCTTCTTCCTTCTTCTCCCCTTTCCTCTTTGTCCTTCTATTCCTACTCCTCAAAATTATTTTCAGTTAAATTCTTAGGGATGATTTGAACTTTAAAGTATCTCTCAGACAGAAGTAGAAATAATAACTTTAAACCCTAAAAGGAGAAAAGGGGCCATAGTTTTCTGTGTTCTGCATTTAAGCATTATGCTAACACCAATATATAAAACTAGAAGTCAATATGGAGACAACTTGAATGAGGATCAAAACAGCAGCATGTATTAAAACAGGTGGAAGAGATACTTTGTGCCAATTCAATCCTTTGTTTTGTAGACTAGAAGTCAGCTATGAAGGAGATTTTATGACTTAGACTTTGTGGATCAAGTCGAAAGAAGATAATGAAAAGGCTTACATGGCAGTAGGAAAAAGGTAAGTACTGGCCCTCAATTTGAATACACTGTTTTGAAAAAACATTGTCCCTGTTAGTATATTATGCTATCAGGTAGACCAAGGGTCTGACCTTGGGTATTATGCCATTAGCAGTAGGAACACCAGTTCCTAGATTAGCATGGGCCCAAATCACCCCTGACATGTTGGAACTGCCACCATTCAGATGGTGCTGAAGGGAAATGGGTTAAAATCGTAGAGCCAGTGCTGGGAGGGCAAGAATACACCATCTGTGTGAGGAGATAGCAGCTTTTCTCATTGACATACTCTCCAAAATAGAGAAGTATGACACACATAGAGATAAACTCCTTATAGAGGGGTCCCCAGTCACCACCCCTATTTTATTTTATTTTATTTTATTTTTTTTGAAGCTTTCTCCTCTGTTGCACTATTTCTATTTTTAAAATTTTATTTTATTTTATTTGCATAACATATGTGTGGTCATTCTTCAACAATAACCCTTACATAGCTTCACCACCCCTATTTTAGATTGATGATAAACTGTGGACAGGAAAATATCATGCACAACACAACACTACTTTGGTCTCAGGCTAGCCCTTTATTGTAGTTTATTGGTTTTCAGTTATGAGATCCATTACCAACAACTACATTCCTAAAACAGGATGACAGATGTATTATTTTAGCCTACTCTAATAAGCTCAACAAAAAAATATTGCAATCTTCCCATGTTCAAGACTAGATTTTGACCTGTCTTATACAGGAGCAAACACAGGATCCCCTCTTGAAGGACTAGCATTGTTCATTGTTTATCATGTCCAGACAGTGATGATTGAGAAGAATTACAGATCTCATTTCTCAGCCCATAAAGCTTAGGCTATTGTGTGGAACTTCCACCTTCTTTATATATAATCCACCGGCTACAGAAAGATAATTAAGACTCAGGTGGACAAAATCTTGAGAGGACGCAAAGCAGTCATTAGAAAAGCAGTGAGCTAATTGAATAATAGGCCAAGCAAAATCCATCCTGGATCGGTGGATACGTTTTAAATGATTGTTCCGCTCCCTGATGATTTGGGAAAGAAGTAGCAGATTCTCACAGAAAGCTCTAGAATGTGATAGGGTCAGCCCTCCTCCCCCACAGCAAACCACTGGGGTGGGGAAATAGAATACTGACTGGGTCACAGATAGGCCTGGGGAAAGACTTTTGGTCACTTGATGACAACTTGCATGCACAAATTTGCCAAATTCTTTTTTTTTTTTTTTAACAGATTTACAAGTTCTTTGATTTCATCATTTGGACCTTTGTGACTCTACTGCTGCTCATCCTTGGAGATCTTATGGCAGACTATGCTGGGTGGCAACTCATAGTACCTTCTTTTAGCCTTTTGCAACCAAGAATGGCTTCACAGCCTTTGGTTGGTTATCCAACTTCCTGTAAAACACAGTTGTGAAAGCAGGATGCCCAAGGGCAAAAAACATTTGTGCTATGAGAGGGAAGAATGCCATCCTCTTAGACACCTTATTGGCAGTTGAGGGCTTATAACCTTTGGGTTTGCCAGAAACACAAGGAAACCTCAGCAGGCTTCAGAAAGATTGCTTAATCATCACTGAGCGGTGGTGCAAGAAATCCAAGGTTTTATCCTTCTCTGGTCTGAAACAATGACAAGACATGACATAGATCACCAGAGAGAAAGTCTCA
>JAJPUD010010711.1:9843-32510 GCA_023553655.1 Myrmecobius fasciatus
TTCTTCTAATTTTTCATTTTTTTGTTTTTGTTTGACTGATTCTTCAAGTCTTAGTGAGTCATTCACTTGCATTTGTTCAATTCTTATTTTTAAAGTGTTGTTTTCTTCAGTTACCTTTTTAAGCTCCTTTTGTAACTGGTCAATTTGTTCATTGCACTCTTTTTCCACTTCACTAATTTTATTTTTTAATATATTGGTGTCTTTTTCATATCTCTTTTGCAGGGCATCATATCCTTCTTGCAAGATACTGTATCCTTCTTGCACTGATTTCAGTTTATTTTCCCATTTATCCTCCAGCTCTCTTTTGAGGTTCTTTATGCAGTCTTCCAGAAAGGCCTTTTGAAACGGGGACCAATGATGGTCCTTGCTGTTTTTTTCTGGATTTTTGTCTAAAGAAACCTCTGTATCTGAGGTCGTTTCTTTGCCTTGATAAAAGCCGTCTATGGTGAGAGCTCTCTTTTGCTTCTTCATCATTTTTTTTTTTTTTTTTTTTTTTTTTAGACAGCGTGGATATCTCTTTAAGGTAGGGGAAAAAAAAAAACCTCGGCTGAAGACGCTTTGCCCTGGGGTACTTCGCCGAGTTGACTTAAGGTGCTGGGCCGGTGGGGACTAGGACTAAGCCCGAATTACTCCTTAAACAAGGCAAGTCTGCCAGAACACCTGCCCCCAATCAGGGCAGAGTGTCCCGAGTGCCTCAGATAAACTCCAGGTGTTTGGAATTTGGAGTTTGGAGTTTGGAATTTCTTCCACGATGAGCTGAGCTGAGTCCCACCCTCACTTCCGGCCTGCACAGGGGTCATCTATTTATCTCTCTGTCTGAGGCCGACTAACCTGATATGAAGTTCTCCAGAGAGCCGTGCCCAAATATTTCTGAGTTCGTTGACTTGAAGATCAGTTCAGAGGCTTATTTTATTGTTGATTTGAGAGAAGATCAGAGGAGAGGCAGAAAGTCACCTTTTCACTCCGCCATCTTCGGTACCTTCTTTACTAATGTAGTCATAGCCTTCTTGCTATTCTTCTTTCTTCCTCCTCCTCTTCCTCATCTTCTTTCTCCTTTTTCTCCTCCTTCTCCTCTTCCTCCTCTTCCTCTTTCTCCTCTTCTTTCTTCTTGTTCTTGTTCTTGTTCTTCTTCTTCCTGTTCTTTCTGTTCTTGTACTTCTTGTTCTTTCTTTTTCTTTCTTTCTTTCTTTCTTTCTTTCTTCTTCTTCTTCTTCTTGTCATCTTTCTTCAATTAACATTTTATTTACCTCCAATTACATATAAAAACTTAAAAATTAAAAAAAATTTTGAATTCCAAATTCTTTCCCTTCACTCATTTTTCTCATAGAGAAGGCAAACAATTTGATATAATTTATATACATATGTAGTCATTCTTGCCTTCTCTTGAGGGACCATTACTTCTTCTCCAGTACTTCTTTTTTGTGTTCACTGTCTTCTATCCTCTTTGGTGGAGGAACCATTTCTTTGGTTCACCTTGATTTTTAGCAGCCTTCCTGAGCTTCACCATGGAAATAAGGAGTGAGTAGGGGGCAGAGAGTGCAAATCTTCTGACAGAGGCCCAGAGGCAATGGAGAGAGAAAATATAGCCCTTTGCTGGCAGAATCTGAGACAAGAGACTCAATAAATATTTATTGAGTAATGGATGATGTAGAACTTGAGGGAAGCTCAGATTGTTCTAATCCAAGCTCCCTAATGTTCTCAATGAGGAAGTCAAGATCTAGGTGGTTAGGTCATTTGCCCAAAGTCACACAGGTAATAAATGACAGGCTCAAAATTTGAATCTAAGTCCTCTGATTCTGGATACAATGCTTCAGTTACTACACAATACCATTGCCTTACCATCACAATCCATGTAACTGTGAGCTATTACTGCTGTTACTACTGCTATTGATACTGCTAGAAAGTAGGTGACACAATGAACCTGGGTTCAAATCATATCTCAAACACTATTAGCCATGTGACCCTGAGCAAGTCACTCAGTTTGCCTCAGTTTCCTCACCTATAAAATGGGGATTAAAAATAGCATTTGTCATTGTTGATGGAGCTGTGAACAGATCCAGCCATTCTGGAGAGCAATTTGGAGCTATGCTCAAAAAGTTATCAAACTGTGCATACCCTTTGACCCAGCAGCATTTCTATTGGGCTTATATCCCAAAGAAATCATAAAGGAAGGAAAGGGCCCCACATGTGCAAGAATGTTTGTGGCAGCTCTTTTTCTAGTGGCTAGAAACTGGAAACTGAATGGATGCCATTCAATTAGAGAATGGCTGAATAAATTATGGTATATGAATATTATGGAATATTATTGTTCTGTAAGAAACGACCAGCAGGACGATTTCAGAGAGGCCTGGAGAGACTTGCATGAACTGATGCTGAGTGAAATGAGCAGAACCAGGAGATCATTATTCACGGCAACAACAATACTATATGACGATCAATTCTGATGGGCATGGCTCTCTTCAACAATGAAATGTTTCAAACCACTTCCAGGTTGTTCACTGAAGAAAGCCATATACACCCAGAGAGAGGGATGTGAAATGTGGACCACAACGTAACATTCTCATACTCTCCATTGATGTTTGCTTACATTGTGTTTCCTTTATCTGATATGTCTTTTGTGTAGATACGATTTTTCTTGCACAACAATGATGTTTGGAAATATGTATACATATATTCTATTTGTCAAGTATTTTAACATAATTAACATGTAATGGATATCCTGCCATCTAGGGGAGGGGTGGGGAGTTGGGGAGAAAAATTTGTAACAGAAAGCTTTGTAAGGGTTAATGTTGAAGAGTTTACCCATACATATGTTTTGCAAATAAAATAAAATTAAGAAAAAAGTAGCATTTGTGTTCCAGAATTGTTGTGAGGATCAAATGAGATAAAAATTGTAAAGAACTTAACTATGTGCTTGGTACACAGTTAGCACTACACAAACATTAGCTATTATTACTATTTTAATTTTCCTCTGTGCTATCTTAAGTTCTCTTGCAAAGACAAAAAGAAATGACAGAAAACAAGTACTATCTTGAATAGCAGAAAAAAATAAGTGGTAATGAGAATAGAGAGGAAAGGGGAAACAAACATTGCATTTACTTATTTAGCTCAAATGATTATGCATGGCCCTGTGCTACCGAGAATGGGGGTGGTGGTGGAGAAAACAAATAATTAAGACATACTTCTTGTGTAGAGGAGCTCACCTTCTAGCAGGGAGTGGGGCAAACACATACACAAAAAAACAAATAACTATTCTAGCTTCCAGGCAGTAAATAAGAGGCCCTGACTTGGGGTCCTGCAGAGGTGGGTTCAGGTATTGTCTCTGACTCAGGGAAATTCAACTAAGTTCTCAATCTCTTAGTGCCTCTTGCAACTCTTTTAAGACAATAAACTTCAAAGGAATTGCTGTTCTATATGAGTGGAGAGAGTGTCAGTTTTTAAACTGATAAAACCAAAAGTCAAGTTGAAAATGGACTTTTATTATCTTCAAATCTAAATAACTCCATCTTGATTTTAAGAAATCACAAGACTCCTGTATTTAGCTAAGAAAGCAAGAAGGATAGCAATACATATCTGTGCAAAAACTCCCTGTCTTGTATTCTTTTTGAACAGATGTTTCTTTCTATAGTTAATTGGCCATGTTATATTTTAACTACATCCTGTTTTAACTGTGTGTTCTAGGATTATTATGAGGCTTGAATGAGATTATGCATGTTAAGTTCTTTTGCAAATCTTAATACACTATAAAATGCTAGTTATTATTGAGGGCTGCTAGATGGTACAGTGGATAGAGTGACTCATCTTCATGATTTCAAATTTGGCCTCAGACACTTACTAGGTGTGAGACTCTGGGCAAGTCACTAAACCCTGTTTGCCTCAGTTCCTCATTTGTAAAAATGAATTAGAGAAGGAAATGGCAAACCTCTCCATTATTTTTTGCCAAGAGAACTCCAAATGGGGTCACAAAGAGTTAGACAAGACTGAACAATAACAATTATTATCATTAACTTATATCACTTATATCTCCTTATAGCAATTGTTTTTTAATGATAAGAATACTTTTACACACACACATTTTTTCTTGTGTGTGTGTGTGTGTGTGTGTGTGTGTGTGTGTGTGTGTGTATACCTTGTAATATTGTGGCTTTCAGGCTACTATAAGCATTATTTTTGATTTTATTATTTTTCTCTATAAAAAAAGGGATATAGGAAAAAAGTAGTTGAGTTTTTGCTTGTTTGTTTGTTTGTTTGTTTTTACCAAAACTTTATCATCTTTCTCTGTTCCATTTCCCTTGTATTCACTCTTTCCCTTACCTGGGCCAAGATGTCCTCTAATGTCTTTCCAGTTTCCAGGTTTTTGATCTTAAGATTCAGTTAAGGTTCCCTGGAGGAGATGAAGCAAATGGCTCATCAATGGTCCAAAGAAATAATGCCATTTGTCCTCAACTCAACTTGGTTTAGGATGCTCAACAATAAACTACAAGGTTTGTGCAAACAATGTCTATGCATCTCATTGCCCATGAGAGTCTGGTAAGATGTGTCATTAAGTTTAGAGTTCCAGAAGGAAGAAAAAAAGGGGGAATCAAGGTGACTCTCAATATTGAAATTTCTCTGGGAGTGGGGGGGTATGAAGTTAGTATGTAATTATATTATAGAGTGTAAGTTGAGTTTGGGTCATGAGGAGAGTCTGCTATTGGAACCTGTTCCTATTAACTTATGACTGTTAAATTTTCTTTTTTTTTTCAGTGTGAATGTTAACACCTCAGAAATCAGCAAATGTTAGAAATCAACCTTTGATTTGTTGTTTTCTTGATTGTCTACATTTAAGAAAGTGATGAAAAATGTAGATTAAACTTAAATCATCATAAATTTTTGGAGATCTGGCTGTTAAACATTTGCCAGTACATTCCTGACTCTTGGGGATATGCTGTAAAAAATTTTCCTCAGGGAAATAGAGAGTATTCAAGCTGGTAGAGACTGGCCTGAAAATCAAATCATTCTATGGGTGAACTTAGGGATACTCCTATAATAATAAACATAGAGTAAGATTCTAAGCTACTCTCTTCATATTTTAAAACAAGTAAGAATTAACTCTAGATCTTGCTTAAAGGAATTACAATACTATCTGTAGATATAATTTATTGTTTCTTCATTCAACTTAAACTAGCTCATCTCCAAACATCAGAAGAACCTCAGAGACATTGATACTTTAGAAAACCTCACCTCACCCAGCTTGGCCAAGTCACTGATACCTCATTCAAACACAGATTTATTTCTTGAAAATTGATTCCTTCCTCTCTTAGTTCAAACTTCTAGCCTTTCCATTGATCCCCAGTTTTAGCAAAATATCAAGCTTTTTGAATTTCCAATGGGTCTGTGACATTTTGATTTGCCAAGTATTTCTCCAGTGTTGTATAAATTCAATTCAACAAGCACTTAGGCAGATTCTACTTTGTTCAAGAACTATAGGAGAGAACCAGTGCAGCTTAATGCATAGTCAATTGGCCTCCAGAGTGATGAAACCCTGGATACAAGGACTAGTTATGAGGCTAATTTTTTTTTCCAAATTCAAGAAATTATTTCTTCTGAACCCTCAACTATGAAAATAAGAATTTTAAAATATTTCACATTATCCTTTGCAAAATTAGGGATTATGTAGTATTTATCCTGAAGGTCCCCATCAACTTTTTATGTATCTTTTCTCCTTTTCCAACAAAAATTGTGTTGTTCTACCTGCCAAGTGCTTCTCTTCACTTATCCCTATAGAGATAAAGGAGACCCCCAAATTTCCATCAACCTTGGAAACAGAGGTTCTTAATCTTCCATAGAGAGGGTCATGGATAGATTTCAGAGGATCTATGATCTTGGAGAGGGAAAAATATTACATCTTCATTTCCATATAATTGATTTCCTTTGTAATCTTATATATCTTATTTTATTTTTACGTTTATTTGTTTGTTTGTTTGTTTATATTTATTTTAAAATATTATGACAAGGATCTATAGGCTTCACCAGAATTCAAAAATGGGAGTTTACCAGAACTCCCCAAAAATGCCTGTAAGCCTAAACAGTTATGCTGATTCCATGATATGAAGAGAAGAGAAATGAAATCCCTTATTGATCTTATTTTTCCTGATCTTTTAATCTCCTTATGATCTGACAGTCCATTAGGGACTCCCTGATTGATTAACCTTTTATCATCAATTTCCTCATCTGTAAAATCAGGTGTGAAGGGCTGGATTTGAGATAGTCAGATGGTTCTGTGGATAGAGCCATTCAGCATCAGGCACTATCTAGCTGTATGACCTCAATCCTCAGTTAGACTTAATCCACTGAAGGAGGAAATGGCAAACTACTCCATTGTCTTTGCCAAGACAACCTTATTGACAGGATTGGTGTGCTATGGTCCACCGGGTCATGAAGAATCAGACATGACTGAACAACAGCAACATCCCTGCCATCTCTAAATTTAGGACCTTATGCTTTGCCAAGCAACAAAGTCAGTGCTTCATTGAATTTAAATTCAATGAGAAGCTTTCTGTCAGGTCCCTGTAGGCATATAAGCAATGTTCAGCACGTCCCCATTTCAGAATGACTCATCCCTACCTATGAATTTTTGAGAATCTGTCCAAACAGATTATTCATCTTTAATTGTCCAAACTAAAAGACAGAAGGCCATTTAGAACTCTTTGGGAAATTTTATAAGGTAAAAATAATTTAGTTTTTTTCCTTGCATGTGACCTTTAATAGTGGCAGGTACTTCAATCAGTCAATAAATATTAATTAAATACCTAGGACTTGACCTTGTTTAGT
The DNA here is from genome assembly GCA_023553655.1 of Myrmecobius fasciatus. Lineage (NCBI taxonomy): Eukaryota > Metazoa > Chordata > Mammalia > Dasyuromorphia > Myrmecobiidae > Myrmecobius > Myrmecobius fasciatus. The sequence goes on from JAJPUD010010711.1 coordinate 16,657, forward strand.
GATGACTGCTTTCTTTATAACCCTAATCCCAGCCATCCAAATATTATCAGAACTATGATTTAATCAATATAAGGAGTTCTAGTTAAGGAATTTGTTTTACTTGGTTATACATGTTTGTTAAGAAGAAGGGTTTCTGTGTGTTAGGTAGGGATAAACTTGGAAAAAAGAGCATCAGTAAAGCTTTTTTCAATATGTACACACTCAAGGGAGGAGAGAGGAAGAAGGAGACACAAATTAATGTAACACTGCATTAAATAATATACATTATTAAATATATATGCATGTACTTAAACATTTCTCTTTTTAAACATATGTACATATATATATATATATATATATCCAAGCCAATCTAATAAACATTTATTAACTGCCTACTATGTGTGAGCCACTATGCTGAGTACTGGGCATTTGCCCTCAAGAAGCTTATAATCTAGGGGAGGCAGAAAATACCCAAACAGAAAAATGAGTAATGGTGTATATCTATATCTATCTATCTATCTATCTATCTATCTATCTATCTATCTATCTATCTACCTACCTACCTACCCAGAGAAAGAAGATATATTTCTTTTAAATATATATTAAAAGTTCAATTTCTTGTATAGTTGTCTTTCTTAATGTTCTTCATGATTTTAAATGTTTGTAATTGTTTAATTTACTCTAAAAATAAAATAAATTGTCATAGAAAATTTTTAAAAAGAAAAAAAATCATATTTATAATCAGAGGATCCAGGTTTGGGATCCAGAGTCTCCTATTTATCACCTGTGTTACCTTGGGTCAATAGCTTAACTTTTCTGAGTTTCAGTTTCTTCCTCTGAAAAAATATAGTATTTAGACCAGAGAACCTCTAGTTCTTTCCAGTTGGAACTCTCTAATGTGAATGATCCCTTGTTCTAATCCTTCCTCACTGTCAATGTAATTTTATTATACTTAGATTTGCTCATGTCATTCTTTTTTTTTCCCTGAGGCAATATGGGTTAAGTGACTTGCCCAGGATCACACAACTAGGAAGTATTAAGTGTCTGAGGCCAGATTTGAACTCAGGTCCTCCTGACTTCAGGGCTGGTGCTCTATCCACTGCATCACCTAGCTACTTCATGCTCATGTCATTCTTATGCTAACAAAGCTTAGTAGTCCTTTATAGACTACTAAAAAAGTTCAAATTACATTGTCTAGCATTCAAGGTCATTCATTTCCTGTCACCACCCAATCTTTCTAGCTTTACTCATATTCTTTCCTTCCTCCAACTCTGTTTTCTTGCATTGTGCCTTGGCTCATGCTATATCCTAAGCGAGGAATGTTCTTCCTCTCATTATTCATAAAGTTGAAAAATCAAAGCCCAACTCAATACTACTTTCTCTATGAAGTCTTCTTTGATACCCCTGCCAATATCCCTGATGCAACTATTTACACTGCTATTACTTAACTTATAATATATTATATCTATATAAGTATCATCTCTTTGCTAGATTACAAACTCCATGGAGGCTGCCTATTTTATCTAAATTATATTTAGCTCTTTTAGTTCTCTGTTTATGGGCATCTAGGTGATACAGTGGATAGAGTACCACGTCTGCACTCAAGAAGACTCATCTTTCTGAATTCAAATCTAGTCTCATTTATATAGAATCTGTGTGACTCTGAGCAACTCACTTAACTCTGTTTGCCTGTTTCCTTATCTGTAAAATGTGTTGGAGAAGTAAATGGGAAACTAATCCAGAATCTGCCAAGAAAACCTTAAAAGAGGTCACAAAGAGTCAGATATGACTGGAAAGAACTTTGGCAAAAGTTCTTTGAAAACAGGTATTTAATATATGTTGATTGAATTTCAATGTTTATCACTCATTTAAGTTGGAATAGTAATAATTGATAACCAAAAATCACTATTATTATGCTTTTAACTATTTAAAGTTCTTTCACATTCATTTTGTTATTTGATTCTCTCAACATCAGAAAAGGTATTATTACTCCCATTTGAAGGATAAGTCTCAAAGGTTAAATTCTTTGCTTCAAGTTGCACATTGAATTATGGCAGAATATGATTAGAAGTCAGACCTCCCAATGACTAACTAATCCTGTGGTTTTTTCCCCCACAGGACCTTAAATTGTGTAACAAATCATAGATATTTTCTTTTGATATCCATTTTGTGAACATTAAAGCACAATCATGTGATGTTCTATAGGGAAGAAATTTCTTTTTTTTAAACGATCTTTCAAAGTGATGGTTATAGGCCAAAAAAAGTTAAATGAAGGTTGTCTATTATACTGCTTTCACTAAGAGCAATGTACTACTAAAACAGCTGCTTCAAAGTCTTACTTCTGGCATATGGGGCCACTGAGAGGCATTCTTTTGGCAGGTCCCCATATCAAGAGGAGAGGATCATCCATTGTTCAGGAATCAATACTGGGTCAAGTTCTAGAATCATAGAATTGCAGGCTACCTTTCCACTCTTGGAAACATCACTTTCACACACAAATGCTGTTATTAATAGTTTGGACCCTTTCTTTCCATCATTGGCCTCTTTGAGGTATATGTCTAGTGATGGAATAATTCATTGTTAAGGCATTCAGGTGGTATAATAGATAGAATACCAGACCTGGACTTTCCCCCCTCAGTTTCCTCATTTATAAAATGAGCTGAAGAAGGAAATGGCAAACCACTCTAGTATCTTTGCTAAGAAAAACCCAAATAGGGTTATGAAGAGTCAGACATAACTGAAAAATGACTGAAAAAAAATTATTGTTGCTGGAGTGATAGATTGGTCAACCATTATGGAAATCAATGTGGAATTATGCAAGAAAAACCATTAATTTTTTTATGCATTGCCCTACTCTTGGGAGAGGTTTCATGAATATAGAACTGCAAAAAACCTCAGGGATCACATTTTCATTTTAATGATGAGGAAACAGAAACATTTAATAACTCAAAATCTCACAAAAGGTGACATATTGGCAGTTAGGATTCCTATCTGGGAGTTCTGATTGCAGATCCAGTATTATTTCTATAGTACCACCCAGAAAAGACCAATGCATACAGTGCTATTTATAGGTGCATCATCTGTAAAAACAAAATTTAAAAATTTGGAAACAAAATATATGCTTAACATCTGGGGAAAAGACTAAAGAAATTGTGATACATGAATAAAATGAAATATTGCTATGCTAGAATGGGATGATGAATATAAGAAATTCCAAGAAGCATGTGAAGACTTGTATCCAATGATTCAGTAAAAAAACTGAATCAAGAAAACAGAGTATCTAGTAATGACAAAAATATAAACAATTTCAAAATGAAAAGAACAAAACTGTGATTAAATATGGTAGTCAATGTTAGTACCATGCTGACCAAATTAAAGAAATATCCTCTCTTTCTAGTAATCAATAATATGATTGTTAGGGGTGGATGTTGGGAGAGCAGCATGTATGAATTTGTGTGTGAGAGGTTATAATTCCCAGAGAATGAACTTTGTATAAAGATTTGCTTGAGTGTTTTAATAATTGGAGTTGAAGTCAAGTAGACATTTTCTGAGTTGTTTCCTTTTTATTCTTAGACTTATTTGCTTTGTTTATGAAAATGAAAAGAATTCAATGCCATAAAAATTATGCACTTTATCTTTTATTATAATCTTTATCCCATGAACTTTTCTTCTCTCCACAGATGTGATAGGTATTTTCCCATGTTACTTTAATTTGTTTATGATGTGACATATTATATATAGTTCATGTATCCATTCAAATCTTAGCTTGATACAAGATAAAAAGTTTAATTTTAATTTAATTTCTGGTTTAAATTTAATTTCTAAATTTAATTTCCTCCATCTTCAATCCAATTTTTCCAGTGGCTTTTGTAAGTCCTTCCTTAGCCCAGTATCTTATGCAAACTGATGCAGATTAAAGTAGACAGAAGCACAACAATTTATAACATCAATACTCTAAAAGCAAACAATTTCCAAGACTTTTATAAACTTATAAGGAATTAAGTGAACAGAAACTACTCAAGATGAGCAGAACTATGATCAATATAATGACCATCACAATTTCAGAAGAACAATGGCAAAACAGACTGACCAGCACCTAAGAGAGGTGATAGATTTAGGGTGTAGAATTTACATACACACTCTCCCTCCATCCCCTTCATTCATTCATGTGTGTACAAGTGTATACATATATACATGTTTGTTTAGTCATTTCAGTAATGTACAGTTATTTCCCTTTTGTTTTTTTTTTCTTTTTCTAACTCTTTTTACACAAGAAGAAACTAAGACAATCAGGGTTAAGTGATTTGCCCAGGGTTACAAAACTAAAAATGTTTTCTGAAGCTAGATATGAACTCAGTAAGAAGTCTTTCTGACTCTTGGCACTCTATTCACTGTACTCCCAGCTATCTCACCTATATGTTCATATATGTATATATACACACAGATATATCAGCGGAGATGTATAATTAAAGATGGAATTTGTTTTGCTTCATTATGCATATTTACTGCAAGATATTTGCTTTTATTTTACCTTTAATTCAATTTGTGAAGGATTGGAGGAGAATATAGACTTTTTCAATTAAAAACCATTAAATATAAAGATGGTGTGACATATGTGAAATATTGCATACATTTTCAGATGAAGTCACAGTATTGTCACTTTTTCTTGATTACTTTCTTATAAGAGGTCTCTCACAGGGTAAGAGTCATTTAAAATACTTGAAATATAAAAACAAAACATCTCTCTAAAACAAACAAAAAAGAAAAGTTATCTGACTTCAAGAAGTGGAATAAAATCTATTTACCTATTTTTAAAAAGTATAATACAATGAATGAAAAGACCCTTTCCTAAAGTATATTGTAAATGGATCGTAAGGGTGATAATTTCAATATTGCAGAAATCTTCAAGCTATGAATTAAAGGAACTATTTTCACTATTATTTGCATGAAAGTCACCTTTTTCAATGAATATCTTATTTGTAAAAGTCATTACTTGTTTTTAGGAAGAAAAGAAACAAACCTTTATTGAGTATCTACTGTGTGTCAGCCACTCTGTTAAATCCTTTTATAATATTATCTATTTTGATCTTAACAATAATGCTGGGAAGTAATTTATTATTTTATCAATTTTACAGTAAAGAAAACTGTGGCAGAAAGAAGTTAAGTGACTTACCACAGGATCATAGAGCTAGTACAGTGCCTAGCACATAGTAATTGCTTAATAAAAGTTTATTGATCAAAAAGTGTCAATTGATTGAGAGTAAGTGTTTGAAGTCAGATTTGAATTCAGTTTTTCCCTAGATCCAGAAGATCTATCTACTGTTATCTATATGCCTCTGATTGGTTAGTTATGTCAACTGCATCAGCCCTTTGGAGATAAGGTATTTAGATTTGTGCTTTCTGGGTAAGCATTTCTCCTATAATTTGATTGGTTAGTTTATCCCTGAATGAAAGCATGTCAAGCTCCACTACCACTCTTTTAGAAATATTAAGAAATAAATACTTCTCCACTCTCAAATACTTGGTTCCTCCTGAATGAGAAATCATTTAATACTTAATCAACTTATAGAAAATATTGCTCTCACTAAATCTATTTTCTTAATAAATATCTAATCACTTTCTTTGGGTAATCTGGGTTCAGCTCTGATGAAGGAGTTGTGGGGTTATTGAGCAGACAATAATGGGGGAATTTTAGAGCACTGCTCATCTCCCCATGTCTTAGCCAGAATAGAGTAATGAGTAGACTAAAAGAAGAAAAAACTTTGATTTTGGCTAATGGAAGCATTTCTTGAGTTCATCTTTGATTGGCTAGAAAGCAGGAATGATAAGAAGGGTTCTTAACCTGGGATTTGTGAACCTTTTTTGAAAATATTTTGCCACATAATTGATTTCCTTTTTAATCCTATGCAGTTTATGTTTATGTTATATTATGCATTTCAAAAAAACATTTTTTTTTCTGGAAAAGGATCCAGGGGCTTCACTATACTGCCAATAAAATCCATCACAAAAATTTGAGAATTCTTACCTTAGAAGGTGTGATTAAAGAGCATTTAAGAAAATGATTTTCTAGGGAGCATTGATATTTTAAATTATTGTTTTGAAACTGTTACTTGCTGGATCTTGAATTTGGAATATTGTGCATTTTTTGACAAAGAGATAGCTAGGTAGCAGAGTGGAGATAGTGTGAGGCCTAGAGTCAGGAAGACATCTTCCTGAATTTAAATTCAGCTCTGACACCTATTAACTGTATGACCCTGTACAAGTCACCTAACTCTATTGTGTTAGTTTCCTCATTTGTAAAATGAATTGAAGAAGGAAATGACAAACCACTCCAGTAGCTTTCCCAAGAAGACCAAAATGGGATTACAAAGATCAGTTATGATTGGAATGCTAAACGATGATTGTTTTAGAATATTGTAAATTGTTACTTCTTAATGGCTTGTGTTATATCAATTTTTAAAAGCATGGGCTCTATTTCTAGAAGATAAATAAAATTATTGAGAAATATTTTAATATAAATTAAAAAGAAAAATTTCTGATTTTTGTCTCAAGTATAGAGTACGGAATTTTTTTCCTCAAGGTGTCTCATGCTTCCAAACCAAAATGAAAAGACCTTTCTTTGTTTCTAGACCTGAGGTTAGCTTTTTTGGAGTTCCTGGGTCCTTTAAAGTCAGAAGGTTTTATTTCTAAAATTCTTTAACATTTGAATACTTCTCAGAACCTCAAAAATCACTCAGTTCAGTCCTCAAAAACATCCCAACAACTGGTCAATTTCTGTCTGAGGACTTAAGTGAAGGGAACTCACTACCACCAATACCATCACCACCACCAATAACACCACCACCACCATCACCCCTCTCCCCAAGACAGCACAACCCACTTTGGAACCTTTCTAATTATTAGGAAATTTTCGCTAGCATCAAGCTTTGTTGAGCTGATAGAGATATCACTTTGTAGAATGAAAGACTTTTGATAAATGTTATTACTTTACCAAAGACTTTTGATAAATATTATTATTTTACTGGGTATCTGAAACTATAGTTGCTACTTTAGTTGTAAGGAGAATTTAAAAATTATTGTCATATGTGCCTTTTATTAATTAATTTGTTTCTCAAAACCAGAAAATCAGCTGCCCAATCATAGTTTTTACTATCCATGGCACTTAACTGATACGACTTTATAAAATGGAGGGGCATTACACTCTGCATTGATAGAAGAAGTGTAATGATTCATTGAATTGTGACTCTTTGGAAGTAATTGAATTGTATAAACCATCATTCTAAACAATTTAAATGATTTTTTGTTTTTGTTTTTGTTTATACCCATTTTGTAGTCCTAGTAACTCTGGAGAATAAAGTATTATGTGTTTAGCCCCAGGGTTTTAAAAAATTTGAAGTACAGGCAATTTTTTTCCCTGGAGATTTCATATGGTAACTGTGATGATCAGAGTTAGCAAGACGAAATCTGACTGGCAACAATGCATCTAATGGTTTCCTTACAAACTAGTCCTGAACTGCCTAAAAAAAGAATTATGGTCAAGATTTCTGAGTACTAGATAGACATAATAGAATACGAATATATAATAGAACACAAAGGAAGGTGTGGATATAAGAATATGGTCCAAATACTGTTTGGCAGATTAATATTAGAACCAAATTAGCTTCTTCCGGTCTGTTTGGGTACCATTAATTTTCCATGCCTATCAAATGGTGCTTTCTTCATTGGTCTGGCTCATCTGTATAGATTTGGCCTCTTCCATTTTCAGCAGATCATTTTCTGTAGGAGCTGATCAACTGTCTCAGACTGCAGCTGGCTAACATTCACATTAGATTGGCCCAGAAGTTGTAAATAGTGGGTACTTAGCAACGGGTATCCGATAAGCACAGGCTGTTCTTTGGTTAAGTGCATGGCTCGCCTTTCAATGCAGACGTGCCCATCATCTGTTACATCTCCAACATGAAATGGATCTCTAAACAGTTTGGAATAGAAAATAGATAGGGAAATTATTTACTATCATAATGTAACTGACACATATATAATCCTAAAAATCATGCTGACATTTGAATGCTAATGTGTTTTCTTTTCTCCTTGGCATAAGGGTGGCACTGTCCTAATATGAATAATTTTTTAAAAGGTTGGCTCAATATTTTCCTATTTTGACTTCGATTTCCATGTTTAAGAATTAAATGAATGAATTGCTGTGAGGAAAATGCTAATAATCACAAACTGGCTTCCTGACATTTGAGGCAGTCAGGGTTCTAATCAATAGCACATGACTAATCAAAACCCCACTCAGGTATTTTTCACAGCTGTCAATTATACAATATTCTTGACCATTTACAAGAGGAAATAAAACACTGCATCGGGAACTTTCTCTTTCCAACTACAGAAACAGAATTCCTTTTAGTGAATGCTACTAAGATATGCACACATCATGGGTAGTAGATAATTAGGAGGAAAAACTGTCAAAGTGAACAGGTGAACCAGCTGAAAGGACTATCCAACAAATTACAAGCAGGCAGATCAGGGAAATGGGAGGAAAAGAGCAAAAATTTATGAAGTGCCTACCATATGCCAGGAGCAGTTACATATGTCAGTGGATAGAGCATCAGGACATGAAATCAGTAAGACTCATTTTCCCTGAATTCAAATCCAGCCTCAGCCACTTAGTAGCTATGTAACTCTGGGTAAGTCACTTTAACCCTGTTTGTCTCAATTTCCCATCTGCAGAATGAGTTTGGAGAAAAAAATGGCAAACCATTATAGTATCTTTGCCAAGAAACCCCCAAAAGGGATCTTGAAGAGTTAGATAAGACTAAAGTGACTGAATGACAACAATCATATCCCACATACTAATGGTAAGTGCTTTATAAATATCATCCATCTAATTTGATTCTTGAAAACTTCTAAGGGTACACACATGTGCCCAAATCCCTTGCTATCTCTTCTACCTGAAATTTCAACTTTGCCTACTACTTAAAGTTAATGCATAAAAAGCAATTGCTAAAAGATGGAAATGCTACCCATTCTGAGAGAAAATATAAAACTATTTATGACCATGAATATCTTAGCATCAAAGGATTCAATATATAGATGAGGAAGGGATCTTGCAGGCTATCTTCTCTAACCCTTTAATTAGATTCAGTAGCTTTGCAAATGTTGGGCAGTACCCTGAGGAAAAAATAAGTATCACAGATAACTTTTTTGTTTTTTGAGAATTAAAGACAAGACTATATGATGATCAGTTCTGATGGACATGGTTCGCTTCAACAATGAGATGTTTCAAACCAGTTCCAGTTGTTCAGTGATTAAGAAAGAAGCCATATACACCCAAAGAAAGGGATCTGAATGTGAACCACAACATATTTTCAAGCTTTCTATTGATGTTTGCTTGCATTATGTTTCCCTTCTCAGATTTTTTTTCTTGTAGATCCAATTTTTCTTGTACAGCAAGATAACTGTATAAATATGTATACACATATTCAATTTGACAAGTGTTTTAACATAATTAGAATGTATTAAACTTCCTGCCATCTAGGGGAAGGGATGGAGGGAAGGAGGGAAAAAATTGTAACAGAAGGCTTTGCAAAGGTCAATGTTGAAAAATTACCCATGCATATGTTTTGCAAATAAAAAGCTTTAATTTAAAAAAAAAGGGAAGAGCCAAAAAAAGAGAATTAAATGAAGAAAGATTGATGGGCCTTAATAAGGACATTGGCCTACTTATATGATATAGAGAGAAGACAGTATATATAGAAAGAGAGGAAAGAATGTTGAAAGCAAACTTATTACAACTTTGTATAATGTTAGCTCTGAACATTCCCATAAAAATATTTAATGGCAGAACTTACAGAATGATTGTATTATGACATCTTTTATTGGTACAAAAATATCATTAGGCCATATGTGAAGCTGCCATTTTTTTAAAACTCTGTTCATGGATATGCCTTCTTCCCAAATGGGTAATGTGAGGGCATATAAATATTCTTTTGTGTCTAAAGTCCAAATTCAGGCTGATCTTATTAACCAGATGAATGGTAATGTCACCCTTCTTTGATTACTATAATTGTTAGGATGTAATTTGTGAGGATGAGAGTTTGAAATAGAGATGGAGCTTTTTGCTTTTCTTAAATATCTGACATTTTCAAGGCTATCTCTGCCAGCAGATGATTTGGTAAGGTTTGCTCTTTTATAGGAGAAACTTTAAAAAAAGTGTTGGATGATGATTCATGTGTGCCAGTCTCTTAAGATAAAGATAGTGTATCATTTCCATGCTAAAAGACAACCCATAAATGTATCATCTACTGTTTACATTTATAAATAAATTTGCTCATTTAGGCTGTCAAAATGGAGAGTGATATCATTAACAATGTAATTCCCCCGACATTTATAGGGTGCTGGTTCTGGACGGAGCTGTATGTTTGACTCTGACAAAAATCTAAATCTAAATAATATTAAAACCTTGCCCTCAAGGAGTTTGCAAGCTAGGTGGAGATGCCAAGTGGAACTGTATATAATATTTTAAAGATAATAATTTCATCTATATTGGTTCATCTACACAGATTATATTCTCTCTCTAATGGCATCTCTTTGTGTTGCAATGGTAAAAAATAATGTACTTAACTGGTCATGGTAAGCCTTTCTTAACTTTTCTAGTCTGGGCCTCAATGAATAGTGTCAGAAATCTTTCAATTTGTCAGGTCCTGCCTAAGCTTGAGTTCCATAGCCATAGTTTTCAAAAGCCCAAGGTCCCAAAAGAACATCAGATCAAAACTTCTATGGAGCTTGTATATAGAAAAACCAAAAAATAACACATATAAGTGAATAAATAATATGTGAAAATTCTAAGCAGGGTATAAGTCTTTCTGATATAGTTAGAAAAAGGTACAGAAAACTTATGTAATTTAGGGCAAAGGAATACTGACTGAGTGCTCTGGCAAGATTCCTTCAGTATTTTTCTCAACTTGAATAAACACCAACTCAATTTGATAAAACATGTTAGTTTTTATTTAGAGACAGGTGGTAGCATTAGGTATATAGCACTGGCTTCAGAATTGGGAAGATCTGAATTCAAGTCTAGCCTAAGAGATGTGCTAACAGTGAGACCCTGAGCCAGTCATGCCCTCTGTTAGCCTCAGTTTCCTTAGTTGTATAATGAGGATAATAATAGCACCCACCTCACAGGGTTGGTATAGGGATCAAATGAGATATATGCAAAACAATCTGCAAATCTTAAAGTGTTGTGTATTTATTTGAATTGTTATTATTATAGAAAAAAGAAGTCATGAAATATTTTAAGCAGAATTAAACCTTTTTTAAAGTTGTAGATGTATTCCATATTTGGAATAGACTCAGATGGAATAGACTCAGCAGAAAGAACATCTGCTCTACAGGATCCCATGAGCTTTAGAAGGACAGAAGTGCAACAAAACCACTAACTCTCATTGGATCACAGCTGTGCATACCTGTTTAGGACTAACAGTAAACCTGGGGATGCATGGAAAATGACACACTCAAGGAGAAAGATGGTAGAAAGAAGTGTGTTTAGGGACAGATTGAGAATTTTAGGAAGCTTTGGGAGGAGAGGCATAAAGGGTTGAGTCCCAACCAGTGACAAATGGATTTTAGGAATGAAAGTGAATGGGGAGTTGAGTCTCTTGCCTTGCATGTTTTACATAACCAATAACTTCTAAATCCATAGTGTGTGTTCTAGAAACACTGAGTCTGTTATGAGTTTCAGTCTTTCTTCAGATCTTGGATCTTCTGAATGACTCAGGAATTATACTAAACCAGGGTTTCCAGGAATTCATAAAACTAGATTTCACAGAGCATATGATTTGTGATTTTTTAAAAATGTGTTTATAACTATCTCCTAATGTAATTAATTTCCTGTGTAATCCTATGTATTCTATTTCATGGGCAACAGTCTCCTTACTGGTTCTCAAACAAGACACTTCATCTCCTAATTCCTGGCACTTTCACTGGCTGTCACCCATGCCTAGAATTCCATTTCCTAACTTCCCTTGATTCCTTCAAGTTCCAGATAAAACCCCATCTTGTGTAGGAAGTCTCCCTCAATTACTTTTCATTCTAGTTCCTTCCCTCTGTTGATTATTTCTAATTTATCTTATATGTACTTTATTCATATATATTTGGTTCCATGTCTTCCCTATTGGATTGTGAACTCCTCAAGATTTGGGACTGTCTTTTGCCTTTCTTTATATCTCTATATATCTTTGTATCTTTCTTTATATCTCTCTATATTAGAGTGCCTGTCAGATAGTGAGTATTTAATTAATGTTTACTGACTGACTAAATATATTGTTCTAAGAAGGTCCATGGCAGTCTAAGTGGTCCCTACAATTTACCATACTAGCATGGGATATCTATTTTGATCACCTTCTTTTGAAAATGTAGATTGTTTATATAAAGAAATGAAGAAAGAATAAGGAACAAAGCTGAATAAATTAAGTAGAGTCAATTTATGGAATGACATAGCCAGGCAGATTGAGGGACTAGACTTAATTAGGTAGTCAGCAGAGAATATTGTAAATTCTTGAGCAGGGGATGAGATGATGTAAAAGAAAAATTTGAATGATAACACAACAAAGATTAAAACTTTCTATCCTAAGGTGGTTCCTCGGGTTTCTAAAAGAGAGAATTTGATAGCTAGAGCTAAGATGGCAGAGAGTAGATGGGACTTTGCCTGAACTCTCCCTGACTTCTCTCAGAATCAATACCAGATCAAGCAAGTCTCTGAACTGATTTTGGAGAGACAGAACCCACAAATTTTTAAGTCTAACAGATTTGCAGCAATCTTGGAAGGACTTCAGAAAAGATCTGTCTCAATTGTGTAGGGGAAGACATGGCCCAATGAAAGCACAGTCTAGGGAAGCCCAGGGTGGGGAATTTAGTGGGACACTCTCAACCAAAATACAGCAGCATTGGCTACTTTGTCCTGATTCAGAAAGTAGATCAGCAGACTAACTGTGAGACCTTCAACACAACTACAGAAAGCAAATAGTGAGCCCCTGAACCCCAGGATAACAAGCAGGAATTGGCTATGCCACCCAGTATGGGAAGGAATCTGGCAGCACAGATCACAGAGCAGCATAAAACCCCTGTTGCCCTAGGAGCAGACCTTAACCTTTAAAAATGAGAAAAGAAGAGGGCAGCGAGGTGGATAGAGCACCAGCCCTGAGGTCAGGAGGATCTGAGTTCAAATCTGGTCTCAGACACTTAACACTTCCTAACTGTGTAACCCTGGGCAAATCACTTAACCCCAATTGCCTCAGCAAAAAAAAAATTGAGCAAAGAATCAAAAAGATCTCTGATCATTCATAGCTATTATGGAGACAGGGAAGAATAGACCTAAAACCCCAAGGATACTAAACCCTTCCAGATGAAGTCCCAAAGGATAATATGAGTTGGCCTCCAATTCAAAAGGCTCTCTTGGAAAAAAATTTTTAAAAAGATCTTAAAAAAGAGACAAGAAAAATTGAGAAAGGAAATGAAAGTTTTTCAGGAGAGTTTGGAAAAGGAAGAACAGAAATTGTCTGAAGAAAACAACTCCTTAAAAATAGATTTGGTAAAATGGAAAAAGAAAACAATTCCTTGAAAAACAGAATCAGTGAATTGGAAAAATAGAACAGCCCCCTAAAAATAGGATTGATAAAATGGAGAAAAAATCCAATAGACAAAACAATTCATTTAAAAGTTCAATTGACCAAATACTACAGAGGTAAAAAAGATTAAAAAAAAGTGGAAGTAGCATATTGTAGGATCGAAGGGCCTGGAACCAGATATTCTGAAGGGCAAAGGAACTTGGATTACAGCCAAGAATAACCTATCCAGGTAGAATGAGCATTATCTTCCAGGGAAGAAGATGGTCATTCAATGATATAGGTGAATTTCACCTATTTCTAATGAAAAGACCAGATCTGAACAAAAAATTTGACATCCAAACACAGAACTCAAGAGAAGCATAAAAAGGTAAAAAGGAAAGGACTCTTGAGAACTTTATTTCTACTATGGGAATACTTAAAGTTTGGGGGTATAATTAACTAGATATTTCTTTGATAATATAAAAAAGAAAACTAGAGGGGGAAAGGTTGTCATACTGGGGAAAAGATGGAAAGTGGTAAAATAAGATCTAAAAAAGGAGGTAAAAACAAGGTAAAATCTCTTAAAGAGGCAAAGAAAACCTAATATAATTGAGAGAAAGAGGGGAGTGAGATGAGCATTGTGTAAATCTTACTCTCATCAGGTTGGGCTCTAAAAGTGTATATCACACACTTGATTTCACATAGAAACTTGTCTGTTGCTAGAGGGAAGTGGGAGGGAAAGGAGGAAAAGTAAGGGATAAACTAATAGAAGGGAAAATAGAAGAATTGGGGGAAAAGAGTAAAAAAGGGGGAGGGGATCTAAAGGGTAGTGGATTGTTTGGGGGAAGGGGTCATCAAAAGCAAAGTACTGAGGAGGGGGGAAGGGAGAAAGGGGAAAGGAAAGGGAAAAACATAATGTGGGTAAATAAAATGGCAGGAAATAAAGAATTAGTTATTCTAACTATGAATGTGAATGGGATGAACTCTCCCATAAAACGGAAGCAGATAGCAGACTGGATTAAAAACCAGAATCCCACAATATGTTGTCTATAAGAAACACATCTAAAACATAGTGACACATATAGGATGAAGGTAAAAGGCTGGAGCAGAACCTATTATGCTTCAGGTGAACACAAAAAAGCAGGAGTAGCAATCCTTATCTCAGATCAAGTAAAAGCCAAGATAGATCTAATCAAAAGAGATAAGGAAGGAAACTATATTTTATTAAAGGGTACCATAGATAATGTAGCAATATCAATACTAAATATATATGCACCAAGTGCAATAGCATCCAAATTCCTAGGGGAGAAATTAAGAGAGATGCAAGAAGAAATAGATAGCCAAACTATACTAGTGGGGGATCTAAACCTTGCTCTCTCAGAATTAGATAAATAAAACCACAAAATAAACAAGAAAGAAACTAGGGAGGTAAACCAATTGTTAGAAAAGTTAGGTATGATAGATCTATGGAGAAAATTGAATCGAGATAGTAGGAAGTTTATTTTTTTCTCAGCAGTCCATGGAACTTATACAAAAACTGACCATATGTTAGGGCATAAAAACCTCAAAATCAAATGCAGAAAGGCAGAAATAGTAAATGCATCTTTTTCAGATCATGATGCAATAAAAATCACATGCAATATAAGGCCAGGAGAAAATAGACCAAAAGTTAATTGAAAATTAAATAATCTAATCCTGAAGAATGAATGGGTGAAAGATCAAATCATAGACACAATCAATAATTTCATCCAGGAGAATGACAATAATGAGACAAGATGCCAAAATTTGTGGGATATGGCCAAAGTGGTTATAAGGGGCAATTTTATATCTCTAGATGCTTACCTGCATAAAATAGAGAAAGAAAAGATCAACAAATCGGGCTTATTATTAAAAAAAACTAGAAAACAAATTAAAAACCCTCAATTAAATACCAAATTGGAAATTCTAAAAATAAAAGGAGAAATTAATAAAATTGAAAATAAGAAAACTATTGAATTAATAAATAAAACTAAGAGTTGGTTCTTCAAAAAAACCAACAAAATAAATAAGCCTTTAGTTAATTTGATAAGAAAAAGGAGAGAGGAAAATCAAATTGTTACTCTCAAGAATAATAAGGTAGAACTTTCCTCCAATGAAGAGGAAATTAGAGCAATAATTAGGAGTTACTTTGCCCAACTTTATGCCAGTAAGTTTGATAATCTAAATGAACTGGAGGAAAATCTACAAAATATAGATTGCCCAGGTTAACAGAAGAGGATATAAACTATTTAA
>JAJPUD010010711.1:32910-56479 GCA_023553655.1 Myrmecobius fasciatus
AGTGGAAGTGGAAAAGGCATCAAGAATCATTCAAAGAAAACAAAAAAAAAGAAAGAAAGAAATAGAAGAAAATGGAAAATGTCTCATCAGGAAAACAACTGACTTGAAAAATAGATCCAGGAGTGATAATCTAAGAATTATTGGACTACCTGAGAACCATAATGAAAAAAGAGCCTAGACAACATCTTTCAAGCAATCAAGGAAAACTGCTCTGATGTCCAAGGGTAAAATACCTATTGAAAGAATCCACCAGTTACCTCCTGAAAGAGACCCCAAAATGAAAATTTCAAAGAATATTGTAGCTAAATTTCAGAATTAGCAGATCAAAAAGAAAATACTGCAAGGAGCCAGAAAGAAACAATTTGAATATCAAGGAGCCACAATCACGATTATCCAGGATCTAGTGACTTTAAAGGATGGAAAGGCCTGGAATTTGACATTATGGAGGGCAAAGGAATGTGAACTGCAGCCAAGAATCAACTATCCAGCAAATTTAAGCATTATCTTTCTAGGAAAAAGATGGACATTCAATGAAAAATGTGATTTTCAATTATTTTTATGAAAAGACCAGAGCTGAACAGAAACTTTAATCTTCAAATACAAAATTCAAGAGAAGAAGAGAAAAAGAGAAGGAAAAAAACCTATTTTAAAGGTTAAAATGTTTACAACCCTATACGGGAAGATGATACATGTAACTATTGAGATCTGTATCTTTGTTAGGGATATACTTAGAAAGTATAAGCATAATTTGAAAAAGGGATTGTATTAGAAGAAGAGGAAAGAGGGGGTAAAATGGGGTAAATTACCTTACATAAAGAGGCAAAAATAGACATTACAACTGTGGGAAACAATGGAGGAAGATAAGCATTGTTAGAACTTTAATATCATCAGAGTTGGGTGAAAGAAGGAATATTATACATATTTAGTTTGATATAGAAACTTGTCTCACCCTATAAAGAAGTAGAAAGGGAAGGAGGAAAGAAATGGGGAGACTGATGTAAGGAAAAACAAAAGTAAAAGGAGAAAGGGATAAGAAAAGGAAGAGGGGCTGAAAAAGGGGAGGGTAGATTGAAAGAGGTGATGGCCAGAAGCAAAACACTGGTGAGGAGGGAAATGGAGAAAGGAAAAAGAAAAGTATAATTTGAGGAAAATGAGATAGTGGGAAATACAGAGTAAGTAATTTTAACTGTGAATGTGAATGGGATGAACTCTCCCATAAAACAGAAGTGGATAGCAGACTGGAATAAAAGCCAGAATCCTATAATATGTTGTTTACAAGAAATACATTTGAAGCAGAGAGATACTTACAGAGTAAAGGTAAAAGGTTGGAAATCTTCTAAAAGAAGAGAATTGTAACTGGGTGAGAATTTCTGCTGTAATAACAGAGGTATTTTAGCCATTTAAGTTTTAAAGAAGAGATGAGGACAATGTTAATGTTGCAGATTAAAATTGAATATGTGCCTGCACACATTTTTTCCCCATGGGAACTGGTTGTTTAACATTTATCAGCGCATACTAGTACCCTGCCTTCTTACTTAGGAAATAGAAGTCCTTAGGAAAAAGAAGATTGGAGGAAAATGGAAACTGCTCCTTCCTTTTTCTCCAGTATTCTTTCCCAACTTGGTAGACAGGAGCCTGGGAATTCTCCAGAGGAAAGGTGCCTAAGGGAAGCCTATTGGGTGGAGCAAGAGAAAATCAAAGATAAACTTCTGACTCTTCAAAGTAGAGACAAACAACTTAAAGCCTCTGTATATAATGGAAAATAAGTTCTATTGACTAATGAAGTGGGACTTAGGGACAGTGGCAATACCAGTGTATGGTGTCAGAGGAGCAATGTTTTCAAGACTAATTAGAACACAAACTGTCATTATATTGAATAGAAAAAAAGATGATTGTGCTCCAAACTACAAATCTATCATGTACAAGTTATGACTTTTAAATACATAATAAAATTATGTAACTTTCTTTTTTTCTTGTTTTTCTTCCCTCTTCCTCTCTCTCCCTCTTCCACAGAGATGACTACTATTAAACATATATATATGTGTATATATATATGTGTTTGTGTGTGTGTGCATACATACATGCAAAAACATTCTGAACATACTTCTATTTATTAGTTCTTTGTCTATTTATAGATACTGTCTCCTTTTCCAGTGTTTCATCTCCCATTTAAGAATTTGCAGTAGATTTCTTCTGATAACTCAATTAAGATTGGCCTTTTAGACTGCCTAGTTATCAACTCCATAATCTGACCCCACTCAATTTGTCCAATTTTGTTCCCTACCCTTCCTTCCTTCCTTTATATAAGCAGTACACATTTTTGAAGGCAAGTGATCAAAATAGATATCCTATTGCATTTATTCTTGAATTCTTAAGGTTTCTGGAGCTATAGAACCTTTAGGACAATAACAATAGAAAAAACACACAGACATTCATTTCAACTTAGGACAAATACAAGCCGTGTCTCTCATTTCCTACAATCTTCAAAAAAAGTCCATAATCCAATGCATTTCAGTAAGCCCCCAAAGCCTGGGATGTTCATAGAAGCAATTTAGATAAAGTATTAAGATTGGCCTTCACTCTGGGTCAGAGCTAAGCACTTAGTTGCTATGGTCACAAGCACCATAAAAAATTAAGTAAATAAATCATAAAACCTTTTTTTCTGGGTTATATACCTGTGTCATTCATCTATTAGCATGTACAGCACTAAATCTTTCCTGATATTGGGAAAGCTTTAGTCTCCCAAGGCACATACACTTCTGTCACTAGCTAGTGAAGTTGAGCATAATGAGGCTCTTGTTTTTAGATAGTGAATAGCTAGAAAGGAGAGGGGAGAAAGGCCTTACTAGGGTTGATATTTGATTTAGTCTTATCCTTAGCCACTGGCTTTAGTTGTACCCTTAGCAATTGATGAAATGCATCATGGCATAGTGAATAGAGGGCTGGACTTGGGATCTATGTGACTTTGCTTAAAATCCTGTCTCATATGTTGCCTCACTGTGAGCACTTGGGGAAGCCACTGAAAATTTATGAGTCTCAGGATCCTTATTTACAAAACTGAAGGGCTGAAGGTAGATTAGATGGACTCAGGTTATTTTCAGATCTGAATCATTGAACCGACTCTTTTAATGTTTAGATTAATTATAGACCAAACCTTTTGATAGATGATGGAGTCCTTTAAAAAATCATAACATTATTTATTTTTCATGGGCATTTTTACTCATTTTAATGGAGGAGATAAAGTATATAATTAGACAATTCACAGAGACAGGAAAGGAAACTTAGATATGGAGGATAGAAATAACATATCTGGGACTCTAGGAAAATATATCCTAAGTCTATACATGGTTTCACTCCAGAAGAAATTTTCACCTTTCTACTATATCCTCATTCCTTCTACTATTATTAGCACTGCTATTTTTTACTATTACTATTCATACTAGCTATATGTATGATATGATTATGTTCAACCCCAAATCTCATTGTCTTAGTTGGATCTTAATCTGAATCAGTGAAGGAACTTTCCATACTGAGAATTCTTTATGCTAATGAAATTATAGGTCTGAATAAAAAAAGGTATTGATATCTAAGTAAGGGAGTATATTATATCACTGTAAAAAGATTCTGGTGCCTTAAATTAGAAGCGTCCAAGGTTTTATGTATGAAATTTCATTAGCCATACTGGCTTCACCATGAACACAGGGTCAAAAATCTCATGAGATTTTGATGCATAAATAAAAATGTGTAATTGAATTAAAATGGGAGAGCAAAAGAGTTACTTATTTGTGACTAATTTAGATAATAAATGAATCTTGAGACTTGGCTAAAAAGATACAAAACCTTTTTGGGTCTTAGTTTCCTCATCTTTAAAATGAAAGAGTTTTAGCTTCTCAATATGATCTATGATCCCATAAATTTTTTGAAAGGTAGGGAGGGGAGGTTGTAAAAAGAATAAATAGGATACAGGTTGATGGCATAGTGAATAAAAACTTCTATATTTGCTGGTACTTGAGAGTAAATAGAAAATATCATCAATCAGGAATTTTTTCCACCATGGATGATGGTGGAAATTCATTTGATGGACAATTCATTTGATGAGATCATAATATAATTCTTTGTTCCTGGCTTCAGTATTTTCTATCATGAAGGGGATTATAGAAGCTCCCTCTGGTGGTTATTTTTAACAATAGATTATGTTCATTTTTCTTTTCACCAAAGAGAATATGGAATTTTAAGAACTGTTATTATGTTCTGGGGGAAAAAGGAAGGGAACAAGCATTTATTAAACATGTACAATGTGATAGGTATTATGCTAAGCACCTTACAAATATGATCTCATGTAATCCTTACAGCAGCCCTAGGAGGTATATTCTATTCTAGCTGTCTGCAAAAGGTCTAATGTCTATCAGATTACCCAAAAGACTTTCATACTCTTTGGGAAATCCAAAAGGATTTTCCTCAATTTCCAATGCTTCCTCATCATGATATAGAGGTTGAGATGGCAGTGTTTTCTCCCCAGGTGTCCAGTGGGATACATAATAATAATTCATATTAAATATAACATTTTACAATCACAGAGTATTTTATACACATTATTCACAAAAAAACCCATTGGACCAGCAGACCTTAGTAAGTGGTTGTTGATTTGATTAAACCTCTGAAACTATGAAAGTTTCAGTGAGAACTAAAATCACTTCTCAGTGATTTTAGTTGTAAAATCTCAGCCCAGAGACTGAACTTAAAACTATATTTATCAATTTCTAACTTTTCTATCACCCCACATTGTTACCTACAGAGAAGCCAGCCTTGGAGTACTTTTCTTAAACCCTGAAGAAATAAGGAGTTTTCATCTGTCTCCAAGTAACACAGCTGAGTTTTAACATGAGGAGGAGGAACTAACTTCACTTTCAAAGCCTTTACCAGGTTTTAAGAAACAGGCATCTTGTTCTAGTAAATTTATTCAGTTCTTTTTGACTCTAGAAAAATTAAGAATTGGGAAAAATAAGCAAAAAAGAGATTGAAAAGCCTTCATGATGATGATGATGATGATGATGATGATGATGATAGCAGTGATGATTATTTGCCCATCTGGATGCTGGCATTGTTCATGTACTGATTTTTGTAACCAGTGAAACTTATGAATCTTTGCCCTTTTTAGGGTTTTTTCTGTTGTTCTTTGCTTACTAAAGCTTTATACATTCATATTTTCAACTGTACATGTATTTTTATATAAAACAAGAAAAGGGAAGCCTTTTTGTGATGGTAGTGAGCTCCCTAACAGAAAAAAAGGGGCATTAGTCCACAAGCACAGAGACCAACAGTCCCACTAAAACATATAAGTGCATATGTTTTATTCATAAACATTTCTGTGGCATTATGTATATCATTACCATCTAGTCTGGATTCTTTAAGAAAGTTCAACAAGTATATATTTTAAGGAGGCTTTGCTCAATAAAGATCTTTGATGTTTGGTGTTTGGTGAGTTTGAAGTCACACCAGATAATCTGTATTCAAATCTTAGCTGTATTCAAATTTTCTTATGGGACTTTGGGCAAATCACTCAATCTTTCTAGGCTTTAGTCTCTCCATTTATAAAACAAGGACAATGAAATAGTTGCTAACTAGTTTCCCTTCCAGCTCTAAAATATATTACTGTATTTCCCTGATGGTTAGTTTAAAAATAATGATCATTAACTGTGATGGACTTGGCTCTTTTTAACAATAATATGATTCAAGGCAATTCCAATATAGACTTGGGATGAACAAAAAGAGAACTGTGGAGACTGAATGTGGATCAAAGCATAGTATTTTCACTTTTTTTGTTGTTGTTTGCTTGTTTTTTTTCTCATATTTTTTCTTTCACCTTTTGATCTGATTTGTGTGTGTGTGTGTGTGTGTGTGTGTGTAACATGATGAATATGGAAATATATTTAGAAGAACTGCATATGTTTAACCTATATTGCATTACTTGCTGTCTATGGGAAGGGGTAGAGGGAGCGAGGGAGAAAAAATTTGGAACACAAGACTTTGCAAAGATAAATGTTGAAAGCTATCTTTGCATGTATTTGCAAAGCTATTAAAATTTAAAAAATAACCATCATTACAATTATGGCATTAGGTTGTGCTGAATGATTTAAAAAAGAGCTTCAGGATTTAAAAAAATATTAGATAAAATAAGGAACAGGGGATACAAACTTGATCTGTGATCTCATTGGGATTGAGAACTCTAGATAAGGAAATTCTTTCTGAATAAGTAGGTCAGTATCTCCTCCACAATTTAATAGTCTTAATGATTTGCTCAGAGCACACACTGACTGTGACCTTGGCTAAGTATTGTAGGCAAGGTCACAGTCAGTGTGTTTTAGAGGCAAATGTTGAATCCAGGTCTTTCTAGTTCCAAGGACAATTCTCTATCTACTATACTCCACAGAGTTCTTATTTTTGGCCTTAAAAATCCTAAAATGGAAGCTACCCAACAGCAGGCTGTTTTTAATTATAGTTGTTATTCTGTCAGACCAATTGTCTATAGGAATAATGACTTCTTTTGGGGGGATGTCACAGAAATAAGAAATCAAATTTTAAAATCATCCCAATCCATAATTATTCCATACATTTTTATGTTAATTTTTTAGGCATATGATAAATGTATATGTTTATATAGCTATAAATAAATGTAGAGTTTGGGGCAACTTGATAACACAGTGGATAGAGGACTGGGGCTGGAATCAAGAAGATCTGAGCGCAAATGGAGCCTCAGACACTTATACAACATATAATGTTGTGTAATTCACTTAACAGTGTTTGCCTTAGTTTCTTCATCTGTAACATGTACTGAAGAAGGAAATGGCAAAGCTCTCCAGTATCTTTGCCAAGAAAACACCCAAATCAGGTTACACAAAGTTGGACATGACTAAAAAGACTGAATAACAATAGGAAAAGGTAATTATTGAAAGTTTAAATTCTTACAGGTATAATCAAACTTCCAACCAAGCTTTGCTTGCCAATACACATATGGAAGGAGATATAAATCCTAAATTGTACAGACAATGCTTAGAGAATGTGATGTTGAGTATGTATGTAATTAATTAGTGGAGGTGATATCAAGTTACTTGAGGGAAATGTTTACTTACTTCACTTCAGACACAGTATTTGGGAGATAAATCTTGGGGGAAAAAAGACTTTGAAAGCTGCAGATCTGTAGGATAATCTACTTTCTGAATATGTCCCTGATTTCCAGCTTGCTTCACTAGAGACTTCAGAAACTTTCTGTTGGCAAAACTGGAACTTCTCTCTTGGTCTGAGTTAAGAGGTCTTCTCCCTCTCTCAGACAAAGGAATCATCCACTTTTGTATAGTTTCTGATAGATTTTCATCTTTAGAATTGGTTTTACTTCTTGTTTGCTTGGATAAAATATTATACTTATTCACTATTTGTGATCATGCTATATAACTAGGATTTGGTAGGAAGGTGCTAAGCTGATGAGTATAAACTAAAGGCTATTATCCTAACAAAAGTGGGAAGACAAAACATCTTTCTTTCTGAAGTGTATCCTCACTTCCCAACCAAATGATATCTCTACACTAGAAAGATTTGAGAAGATACATATGAATATTTACATATACATACACACATATTTTTATATCTATATCTATCTGTATACCTATATACATATATATCTCTGTGTGTGTGTATGTGTGTGTGTGTGTGTGTGTGTGTGTGTGTGTGAGAGAGAGAGAGAGAGAGAGAGAGAGAGAGAGAGAGAGAGAAAGAGAGAGAGAAGGAAGAAGAGAAAGAAGGTAAGAAGGAAACAAGAAAGGAAACATTCATTTATTAAACGTTCGTGTGGCAGACACTGTTCTAAGTGCTGAGGATACAATTGCAAGTAAAAGAGACAGTTCTTGATCTCAAAGAGATTACATTTTAATATAAGATATCACACAAAAAAGGGAACTGCAAAATTGGGAGGAGGATTAACTAAGATAACTAGCACAGGAACTTTGTTTTGAAATCCTAAAGTCAAAAAGAGAATTGGGAGGAGAATGAAGGCAGCCTGGCTTGACCTCTTTCATATAATGGAGGTTTCAGGAGAAATTCAAAAATGAGAGAAATGAAGCTGGCCTTGGAAGGAATATTATAAAAATATTTCTAAAACTGTGAAACTATGTTACAAGTATATTTTAAAATGAGAAAGTGTATTTAGTTGAAATCAAACTTTTTTTCTGTCAAATTAATTTTGTGAAGGAACCTTCTGGTTATCTACATGCCTGCAAAAGTTTCCTATCTATATTCACCTCTTTATTTTTTCTTACACTTTAATTATTAATCATGGCATGTATGCATATGAATGCAATTATAGGTAGTCCAAACATAAAAGAGTCCTTGGCACTGTTGGAGCTTAGCAGACTCCAAGCAGCAAATAGAAATCCATGTAGGCATAATTTTATTCTGTACTGAAAACCGGAAAAAAAGGAAAGATAAATTTGTTGTATTGGAATTTGTTGTGTGTTTTGAAAGAATGTCAAGATTTGGTCTCTTCTTGATTTTTACTTCTTCTGGTAGTTAGAAGATTAGAGGGAAATAGGAACCAGAGGTCAGAAGAAGATGGAGGAATTATGACATTAAATAGCTATAGTGTGGAAAACTGAATATAATGGAAACTCGCTGAATGGGAATTGGATAAATAAAATGTGGTATGTGGCATAAAATAGAATATTTTGGTGAAATGAAGAGAAATGCAAAGATGAGAGGACATGTGAGTGAACTAAAGCAGAATAAAATAAGTAGGTCTAAAAGAACCATGTAAGTTATGTGAATAAAAAGATTAATATAAAGAAGTCATTATTAGAACAAATAAAAAAATCAGGAATTTTCCTGGACATGGGTGGGAAAGGCACAATACGAAACATTCCTCCCTTCTCTCAACAGAAATATGAAACACAGGTACAAAATGCTGTATTCCTTGTCAAAAACAATAACTGGGATGTTTTAGCTTAACTATTTTTCTTTGTGAAAAGGAGGCAGATCCATGAAGGCAAAGTTAAGGCAGGAACTTGACTGAGATCTCCTGAATTCTCCTCTAATAAATTTTAAAATAATGCCTCCAAATGAATTCTAGAGCAGCAAAACATCAGAGTGAAAACAATTTTCCAGCACAAGTCAACTTAGAAGTTATTAGGGAAGACATGTCTCTGGTCACTTATAGCCCAGAGTACAGGTCAGGAGGACAGTGATCACACCTTTTCTGAAATCATAGCAACTTGAAAGAACTGACAGCTTAAAGACTCCTAGAACTACCTCTAAAAATGTAGCATGAAAAACTTGGAACACTAACTTTTCTATCCTGGGAACTTAACCCAACTTTAATATGAAGTGAAAGGTCAAGAAATAAGTTGGGAAAATTAGCAAAGAACAAAAAAGAACTTGCCACAGAAAGTTACTTTGGTGACAAGGAAGATTAAGATACAAATCCAAAAGAAGAAAGTAAAGTCAAAGCAACAATATGAAAAAAACTTAAAAATTTGATACAGACCTCAAAATAATTCTAGAAGCACTCAAAAAAGATTTTAAGAATTAAATTAGAAAAGTAGATGAAACTTTAGGGAAAGAAATGAGTGATGCAAGAAAATCATGAAATGTAAGTAAAAAGCTTGCCAAAAAAGAGACAAAAATCCACTGAAAAGAAGACCCTTTAAAAAGCAGAATTGACCAAAGGGACAAGGAAGTATAAAAGCTCACTAAAGAAAATAATTCCTTAAAATTTAGATTTGGACAAGTGGAACTTAATGACTCTGTGAGACATCAGGAAGTAATAAAAACAAAAGCAAAAGAATGAGAAATAGGAGAAAATGTGAAATATTTCATTGAAAAACAACTTACCTAAAAAGTAAATCAAGGAGAGACAATTTAAGAATTATTACATGACCTGAAAGCTATGATCAAAAAAAGAACCTAGACATAATATTCAAGAAATTATCAAGGAAAAATGTCCTGATATTTTAGATCCAGGGGATAAAAGAAAGAATCCATTGATCACCTTCTTAAAGAGATCCCTAAATGGAATATCCCAGTAACATTAGAACTAAATTCCAGAGTTCCCAGATTAAAAAGAAGTCAGAAAGATTGCAAGAAGTCAGAAAGAAACAATTTAAATATTATGGAACCATAATCAATATAACACAAGATTTAACAGCTCCCACATTAAAGAAGTAGAGGGTAAGGAATATGATATTCCAGAGGGCAAAAAATCTAGGATTAGAACCAATAATAATTTACCCAGAAAAATAGAGAATGATTCTTCAGGGGGAAAATTGATATTTAGTGAAATAGGGGACTTTTAAGCATTTCTGATGAAAAGACCAGAGTTTAATAGAAAACTTGGCTTTCAAATACAAGGCTCAATAGAAGCATAAAAAGATAAATGTGAAAGAGAATTCATAAGGGATTTAAAAATTTTAAACTGTTTACATCCCCACATGGTAAGGTAATAGTTGTAAGTCATAAGAATCATTATTATAGCAGTTAGAAGGCATGTACATAGACAAAGGGCATGAGTGAATTGATTATGACAGGATGATTTAAAAAAATTAAATTAAGGAATGAAAAAGAGAGATGGGATGGAGTGAAGGGAGATAGGAGAGGCAAAATGAAATAAATTATCTCGTATAAAAGAGAAGTGAAATGAAGAACTTTTATAGAGGAGGGAAAGATGGAAGGTGGCGTTAGCAACCTTGAACCTCACTCTCATCAGAATTGGATCAAAGAGGGAATAACATATATACTGAGTATAGCAATCTATCTTGTCTTATCTTGCCCTACTTCCCTGGGAAATAGGAAGTGGATGGATAAATAAAGTGAAGCTGTAGAAAGGAGGAGGATTGAGTAAGATGGTAGACAGAGGCAAAGCACATTTGAGGAGGGACAAGGTAAACAGGGTAAAGAGACAGAGAGAGAGAGACAGAGAGAGAGAGAGAGACAGAGAGACAGAGAGACAGAGAGACAGAGAGACAGAGACAGAGACAGACAGAGACAGAGACAGAGAGACAGAGAGAGACAGAGAGACAGAGACAGAGAGACAGAGATAGAGATACAGAGACACACACACAGAGAGATAATCTTATCAATAACATGGAAGTGGATAGAGAGTAAATTAAAAATCAGAACCCACCAATATATTGTTCATAAGAAATACTTGAAACAATAGATCTAGAGTAAAAGAGTTTGGAGCAGAACCTATTATACCTCAGATGAAGTTTAAAAAAAAGCAGGGATAGTAATCATGACCTCAGATAAAGTAAAAGTAAAAATAGATCTAATTTTAAAAGTTAATGAAGGAAATCACATGTTCCTAAAAGGTGACACAGACAATGAAATAATATCAAGACTAAACAGGCAGATTACTAACTAGAAGATAAGAGAGATAAAATGACTAGATTATAGATCTAGAACTGGAAAAATCCTATACAGGTTATCTAGTCCAGAGCTATCAAACTCCAGAGCTTATAGGTACAAGCTTGAAATGGATCTGGATAATGTTTACTGATTCACAAGAATCTTTTTTTTTTGAATCTGAAAGTACTAAAAGCCATTCCCTTCACTGTACAAATAAAGAAACTGAAGTGCAGAAAGGTGAAGCCATTTGACCAAAGACCACAAAGGTATCACAAAAAGGAACTGGAATTTGGACATTGATTCTCTGATGCAAAACTGTTCACTCTTCATTACTCCCTCTGCAGTTCTCTATTTAGAACTGGAAAAAGTAGATAAGCCTTTATTGGTACCAAAATGCTTCAAGATAACAATATTTGTAAGATAACAGCAGAGAAAATGGTAAGCTGTAAGGACCTAGCTATCTAAAGATAGCTGATAGCAGGGGATGATTTTAACAATCAAGTGAAGACAACAAAAATTTATTAAGTAATTACCATGTGTGAGATATTTTTTGAAGGATAGGTACTTCATTTTATAAGGAAATTTATAATTGTGTTCTTCAGATGGCTGGCTTACATGAACAAAATAGATTCAATTTACACATGGGCCCTTGGGAAAATATCTACTGTATAAAGGAAGGTATATGGAATCATAGAATTATAGTTTAGACCTCGAGGACTTTAGAGATCCTCAAGTCCAATTTATTCATTTTACAGGTAAGGAAAGTGAGGTTCAGAGAATAGTTAAATGACTAGTCCAGAGTCACACAACTAGTAAGTCCCCGAGGCAGTATTTGAATCAATATTTTCCTGACTCTAACTCTTGCTCTCCAACTCTATGCCAAGTTACCTATCAATAATAATATTTTAGTTCCAAAACTGGGTAAAGAGAGGAGTAACCATCTTGTTTCTTGTGCCTCATCTTCCTGAGATCTCTGTGACCAAAAACATCAATGACACTTGCCAATGCTTTTTTTTTTGGTGAGAATACTATGGTTTGATTCATCGCATTCAATCTCTATAGCTCTCTCTCTGGATGAAGATGGCACTTTCCATCTCAAGTCTATTGGGATGGAAGTCCAAATTTGCTTTTTTGCAAATTCTGCTTACTGCTCCTACTTCTGCTCACTGATACCAAGCAGAAGAATTCTGTTCTTTTTTTTATTTGAAAAAAATTCAGATTCTTGAAAATTACTATTATGTTTTTCCTTGCCTTCAACCCACCAATGTCTTCTCTTTTTCAGACTATAGAAAATTTCTTTGTGATCTTCAAACTTGGTGCATTCTCTTTAAGATTCTCTTCCATTTGTCCTTTCTGTATATATCTTGTTCACATATAGTTTTTACATGTTTTTTAACTGTATTAAATTGTTAGTTCTTTGAGAGGAGAAGTTACTTTTCCCTTTTCTCTGTATTCTCAGTGTCTGACACATAGTAGGTACCATCCATATGTTGAACCATTGGTTACAATAAATGGAGAAATTTAAATGCTGTGGATGAGTTAACTTACCTTGCCCGTATACTTTCCATGGATGTACACATAGATGATGGGGTTAATGTACAAATTCCCAGAGAGAGCTTAGCATTTGAGAATCTCTGAAAGAAAGTGTGGGAGAGGAAAAAACTATTAGGTTGTCTATCAAACTGAAGGTCTGCAGAGCTATTGTGCTAACCTCATTGTTGTATGCCTGTGAAATCTGGACAGAAAATTGAAACATTTTCATATGAATTGTCTTAGAAAGATTCTGAAGATCACCTGACAAGATAAGGTACCAGATGCTGAAATCTTCTTTTTAGCTGAGTTGTCAAACAATGAAAATCTACTGCAGGGAGTACAACTTTATGGGCTGGTCATGTTGTTCAAATGTATCAACAATCAACTAAAAGGTGATTTTACAGAAAATTCACATGAGGCAAACACTCACATGAAAGTCAGAAGAAGTAATACAAGGACATCCTCAAGGTCTCTTAAGAACTTTGGAATAGATTGTCATATTAGGGAGCCACTGACATTGGACTGTCTAGCATGGCATGCCCACATCAAAGAAGGTCTGTGATCAGTGAGCAAAGCAGCATTCCAGTAGTTCAAAAGAAAGGTGAATTTAATAATATTAATTTAATTTAATTAATTATTATTTATTACATTATATATTATTATATAATTAATAATAAGTTAATGAAATTTAATAAATTTAGAGACATCTCCCCTCCAAAATGAACTTTTGGAGTGACAGACTACTTGTGCTTGAGTAGTGAGTCTTCTGAACTCACATCGGTCTGATCAACCATAGGCACAAATACCGTACATTGACATAGTACATATATACATTGTACATAGTGATAGCGTTTTGGTCCTTTTTGAGAATGGATAACTAACTAGCTAATAGATACTTAATAAATACTTGTTGACTTGGCTTTACTTTTCTAATCCCTTTGACCCAGCCTCAAATGGCATGAACTTGAGGTCTAATACTATCCTGGCTTTCCTTCTCTGGCCACTCTTCAGATTTTTCAACACTTACCCTACAATGTGGTATCTATAACTACTGAACACCAAATGGAGTTTTATTAAGGCAGAGTACATGTTAATATCACTTCCCTTAAGATTGAATTGACTTTCTGAGCTAATGCAACATCACTTCTTAGAGATTCATTTAAATTTGAGAACTATTTCCAAGAAAACACAAATATCTTAGAAAAAAAACAATTTGTTTATAACTAATATGCTAATTACAAATTTTCTCATCTTTTCATTAAAGCAGTTCATCTAGGGATTTCAATTAGGAAACACCATGTTTGCTTGTTTTCAGTTGTTTGTATGCTTGAAAAGTATCATCTGGGAGCCAAAAAAGATAATTCTACCTTAGGTTACATTAAATAAAAGTACATTAAGCAATAACCAGTTAATCAGTAAGCATTTATTAAGCACCTATCTTGTGCCAGATATTGTGCTAAACATGGGGGACACCATATTCTGTCCTAGTCGGACAATGCCTATACTCAGTATTGAGGTGTACATTTCAGGAAGGAACATTAATATGTTGGAGAACATCCAGGCAGTAGTACACAAGATGATGAGATTCAAAACCATTTCACGTGAGGATCAAATTAAAGGAAGTAAGGATATTTTGTCTGGAGAAGAGAAAAGTCAGATGAAACATGCTGACAATCTTCAAATCCTGGGAGATGATTGTGGTTTGTGGCAAGAGTACTGAACTTGTTGATAGATAGTCTGGATTAAAATCCTGGCTCTGCCACTTATAGCTGTGTGATCTAGGGCCAGCCACTAAACTTTTTTGGCTGGACTTTCCTCATCTATAAAATGAGATCAGACTACATTATCTCTAAGGTTGTTTCTTGCTTAAAAGTCTCTGATCCTAAGATTTTCATATGGACATGGTATTCAATTTGTTCCACTTGGCCTTAGAGAGGAGAATTGGGATTAGCTGACAAAAAGTCCAGGGAAACAGATTTTGGCTAATTTCAAGGATAAACTCCCTAATGATTACAATAGTCCAAAAGCAGAATGGGCTAAAAGCAGTGAACCTGCTGGCACTAGAGACCTTTAAAAAGAAATTAGG
Organism: Myrmecobius fasciatus; assembly: GCA_023553655.1. Classification (NCBI taxonomy): domain Eukaryota; kingdom Metazoa; phylum Chordata; class Mammalia; order Dasyuromorphia; family Myrmecobiidae; genus Myrmecobius; species Myrmecobius fasciatus. The sequence goes on from JAJPUD010010711.1 coordinate 47,918, forward strand.
TGATCAATTGTAAGTGACAATTTAGAATGAATGAATGGAAAAGCATCTACTAGGCTAATTTACCACATGGCAAGTTTTTGACTGGGTGTTGGGCATAAATAAAAAAGCAAGATGGTTCTGTCCCATGAGAATCTTAGATACTACTGAAGGGGACTTCACATATAGGAATATGATGGTCCGAAAAGGAGTTTTGGTTTTAAGATTTACAAGAATATTAAATGGAGCCATAGGGGCAGTTAATTGACTTAATCTTTCTAGAAGTAATCATAGCATTAATTTGGTTCCTATTTTCAGAGTTAGAGGTCTAAGGGCAGGGGTGGTGATGCTGGCAGGACTGATGCTTCACATAGAGGTTGATTTGGATAGCCACTGAGTTTCCTTACAATTCTTCTACTTTGAGACTTTTAATTAATTCAAGTGGTCTTTTGTTCTTTCCTGACAAAAGCTACTGTTTCCAGCTACCTCACTTTTTGCAGTATATATTCCTGAATATTTGTATGTAAATCAAATTCTTTTTTGAAAAAAACATTTTGGATTTTTGGATTCATTAAAGAAAATTACTATTTAAAGATTTTTATTATGACTGCATAATGAATAATTTTTTCTAATGTATCTTTTATTGCAAATTCAGATTTTCATTTAACACATATTTACATGGCATTTCATGGTATACAAAACACTTTCCTTATAAAATAACTATAAAGTAGATGGCTTAAGCATTTGTATCCTTATCTTTTTCCCATGAAGAAACTGGGGCTCAAAGGTCAAACAGTTAGTCTTAAAGTCAGAGCTGGGACTTGTCCAGTATTCTTTCCATCATACTAGGCTGCCTTCATATCTTTGCTAAAAGCAAGATTAAATTGTAGTCATAATGAATGAGGTTTTAACCCTATATATCTATGTAAAATTTGGGCAGATGCTTTCAAATGGAAATAAAAAAGTATGTATTACTAAGAGGTTTGTAAGTAGAATGAATGTGATTATAAGACATTTTTCTGTATAGACATAGCTATTTAAAAATATAGAAATGTTTCAAATTACTCTTGTAAATTGGGGTTCTTGATATATTTACTTAAATAAATGTATGTTTGAGGCAGTCAAGAAACACATTTTGTAAAAGCAATATAATTAATCTCTTTTTAAAGCTTTTGCTCTTTTGCCCTCTAGACAGAGTTATGTTCATTGGAATTCAAAATTATTCTGTAGGGTTTTTATGTACAATATTTAATTGAAATTGACAATCTTTCTTCATTTAAAAGAAAAAAAAAACAAGACTTGGTGGTTTTTTTTTCATCATGACCAAACAGCATTTATAGAATACACTAATATGAAGTAATATACATGAAATCCAGATGCTCCAGGCATTCCTACTTCTAACATACATTTGTCCTTGAACATGCCCATTGTCTCCTATCATGTGATTAAGGGAGCCTCTTTTATTGGCTGTCTCATTTCCTTTCCCCATTTTTCTTCTAATTCTCTTTTAAGATCTTTTTAAATATCTTCTAGGAGAGCCTTGTGTAATGTGGACCAATTTATCTCACCCTTTGGGGCTTCATCTGGAGATGATCTGCTTTTAGTCTCCTCAGGGTTTGAAATCTGTTCTTCTCTTTTGCCATAAAAACCATCTATGGTTAGAGTTCTTTTTTCTTTTTTTACTCATTTTTTTAATTGAGATCAGCTTTTAGGGCAAGGGAGATTGTCCAAGCTTCCTCTACAAGTGGAAGCAGCTGCACTGGGTCAGTGATGGGTGGGCATGGCCAGGTCTCATGAGATTCTGGCATTTTGAAGGTCCTCTATTTACTTTTTGCGTTGGATGTTTCATAACTTCTCTGCTTATCTATTGGCTTGCAGCCAGGGCAGAGTAGCCAACACTGCTGTAGATTCCTCCCTGTAGATTCTCCAGCACTCTGCCCTGGGTCTGGGCTGCCTGCACTAGACATCTGTACTCTGCCTGCTTGTGCTTGGCCCGCCTTTCCTCCATGCCTGATTGAAACAGATCTTTCCTGGAGATCTTCAAAATTATCTTCTTCTGGTAATTTGCTACACTCCCACTATTTGTGGGTTTTGCCAGTCCAGAACTAATTCAGAGGCTGGATTTGCTAATTAGTCTGAGGGTCATGGGAAGAGGTTAGAAAGAAATGTGTTTTCTTTCTGCCATCTTAGTTCTGCCCCTTATTGGCTGTCTCTATCTTTAAAATTGGCAACACTGAGCTGTTTCCCCTTTAAGGCTGAGTTCTTCTCTGCCATCTTTTGGCTACCCTTTTTTTTCTATGTGCTACAGCTAACCTGGATAATATGAACCAAATGGATGGAAGAGAAAGACTTGATTTCCCTACTTTTACCCCAACTCTGAGAAATGGGCCTGGAAGTGGTTGTTTTTTTATTTATTTAATTTTATTTTATTTTTGCTCTGTGTTGTTTGTCTTCAGTTCCTGGTGCTGAAGGTGATTCAATCACTGGGAGTTCAAGCCATGGTGATCCTGAAACCAGGATTTCAGACTGGATGGTACAGCCAGACAGCTTGGCAGGGAAGCCCTGTGAAGCTAGCATGCCTAGGACTCACGCCCTTGGGGAAGAAAGGATTTGGTGATGAAGCTAGAATTGAACCTAATAATGAACCTAATCTTTTTTTTCTCCCCAGAGATTGAAGTAGTGTAGGGGAAGAGGACTATGCCTTTCACATATTAAATGAGCAAGTTTGTATGCTTTTAAAATTATCTTTTGAAATAAACATTCCTTTGTAAATGCTCCTGTATTACATACATATGGCTAATGTTTGGTAACATTAGTTGGCTAATCCAGCCTTAGATACTTAATGGCTATGTCACTTACTAGGTGAGTCACCTAATGTCTGTCTGCCTCAGTTTTTTATCTATAAAATAATGAAGATAATAGCATTTATCTCTAGGAATTACTGTGAATATAAATATTTATAAAATACTTTGCAAACCTTAAAGCATTGTATAAATTCTATGATTGTTAATAACATGTGGGAAATGATTTGTTATAAATACAAGCCACATAAGTGAACATCAGTTAAGTAGATAATTCAACATTATTCAGATTAAAAATAATATGTGCCTTTCTGGACAACAAGTAGTGAACCAGAAAATGGCACACATTCGTATTTAGAAATTCAAGCTGGAATCAAAGTATAAAATATGCACATGTGCACAGTAACAATTTGGATGGGGGAAATGATCAATTTTGTTGATTTACTACTTCTAAAGATAATCCCTGCATTGGAGGGATTTATCAAGCCAAAGAAATTGGAAAAGGGGGAAAAAGAACACAGAGTATTATGTGAGTTGACTTGATTTCCAAAAGTATTATCTTGAAATACCAAAACAATATGGAATGTTTTCCAGACATAAAAGACATAGAAATAGTGCAATTGGAAGAGATGCTAAAATAAAGCGTCCAGTTCTTTTGTTTTAAGATGAAAAAAAAAAACTGAAGCCTGGAGACAATGAGTTACTTGCTTATTCATATGGCTGAGATGTGAGAATCAGAATTCAAGCCCAGATGATTGATTCTTTATTCCAGTGTTTATTTCCACTGTATAATATGGATGTCTTAGTTAAGATTTATTTAGGATAGACAAGCAAGAGTGAATGAGAGTCCAGGAGATCCCAATTTATGTAGCACATAAAACAAGATCTTCATCAAGTAAGGTAATGTAAGAATTATCCTGTCCATTTTATAGACCAAGACAGTGATTCTCAGAAAGGTCAAATTGCCCACAGCTAGATAGTTAAGAAATGTTACAAATGACAGTCAAACTCATACTTTCCATCTTCAGAACTGATTAGACTGGGTTGGTTTACCTACCCCTTGGAGTGGCTACTCTTAAAAATCATTTTGGATCCTCGATGAACATTTTTATTTTGAAGACATCATTAAATTGATTTTAGGTGGAGAAAATTCAGTTAAATCATCAAATCCCAAGCATGAAATAGTATTCGTATGCCTTGAAAGGAACAGTCATTTATATCTCTGATGAATATTTAAAATTTCTAATTTTCTAGTATTTCTTAAAGGCAAATTTAGATTTAGAACAGTTCTTAATCTGAGATCTATTCCCTCCTAGATTACCTTATATTTAACTACTTATTTATTCACTCTGTATAGTTAGATATGTATTTGTAATCTTTCTCATAAGAATAAGAATTTAACAGCCATGCAAGAAGCAGGAATAAGTGTTTGTTTCTTTCTTAGCATTTGTATCCTTAATATCTATCACAGTGAAAAATAAATAAAAATAAAAAATAAACAAAGGGGCAGCTAGATGGTGCAGTGGATAGAGCACCAGGCCTGAAGTCAGGAGGACCTGAGTTCAAATCTGGTCTTAGACACTTAACAGTTCCTAGCTTTGTGACCCTTGGCAAGTCACTTAACCCCAATTGCCTCAGCAAATTAATTAATTAATTAAATATTAAAAAAAAATATCTATCACAGTGCCTAGCACATATTAGGTTTTCATTCATGTTTATTGATGAACACTCATTAGAATAAACATGTATTAATATATTTTTAACTTTAAGGCATAAATAATAATTTTGAGTATACTATGATAGCAAAAAAAGCAATAGATTTGAGAATCAGATTGCCAGGTTTAATACCAGCTCTGCCATTAATTATGAATATCACTTAATTTCTCTTAACTTCATAGTCCTCATTTTTAAAATGAGGGGATTGGACTACAGGGTTTCTAGAGTCCCTTCTAAATTGTGATATTCTTTAAACAAAAATATCTATTAAAAAGCATGCATTTTATCAGCCTTAACAAGGAAATTAATAAACATTTTTATGTACATAAATATAGTGAATAGTACAAAAACAGTTGCCATGATGTTGCTATAGTGACATCAAGGACACAGATGCAAGAAAATCCATAATCACATCTGTATGAGCAAAATGCTTCAATATCATTAGACTTTACTTTGAAGACATCTAATTAAGTCTGAAGCCTCTTAGAGGAAAAACACAAATAAAGATATCTGGTTACTGTCAGGAGAGTGCAGAATCTCTAATTATTTCCCATGAAAGATAGAAAGGAAAAAACTAAAAATTCCAAATGTTTGTTTCATTGTACAATGTTAGATTATTTTATGTTAATGTTTTCTACCTCTGCTTATGGAATTAGGCAAAAGGAAGACAGAATAATGAAAGTAAAGATGGGGTAAAAGAATTTCAAGGGCAGAAATTGCTCATCCTCATTCCCAGTCAAATCGAGTTTTAAATTTTTTTTTAGTTTTTTATAGCAAGAAGAAAAATTATTTTCTTACAAGATAGTTATTTTCCCTTCAAACTACATGAACAAATTTATTTTTTTTATTTTTTTTTTTTGTTGGAAGGAACAAATTTATTTATTTATTTTTTTTATTTTTTTTTAAATTTTATTTTATTTGCATAACATATGTGTGGGTAATTCTTCAACAATAACCCTTACATAGCTTTCCATTACAAAATTTCCCCCCAACTTCCCCACCCTTTCCCTAGATGGCAGGATATCCACTACATGTTAATTATGTTAAAATATTGGCAAATCGAATATATGTATACATATTTCCAAACTTATCATTGTTGTGCAAGAAAAATCTTATCTACACAAACGATATATCAGATAAAGGAAACACAATGTAAGCAAACATCAATCAAGGAGTATGAGAATGTTATGTTGTGGTCCACATTTCGCATCCCTCTCTCTGGGTGTATATGGCTTTCTTCAGTGAACAATTGGAGGTGGTTTGAAACATATCATTGTTGAAGAGAGCCATGTCCATCAGAATTAATTGTCATATAGTACTGTTGTTGCCGTGTATAATGATCTCCTGGTTCTGCTCATTTCACTCAGCATCAGTTCTACATGAACAAATTTAGAGGTGGGCAGTTCTTTCAAACTTCTGATCTTTTTGTTCATATTTTTCCTTTCTATAGCAAACCTTGGACAAATGGAAATATTTAGATTAAATAATTACTGTATTGACTAATCAAGGACTAGAAAATAATATTTTATTCCAACCTTTAAAAATTTATGAATTGTATTAATCTAATTTTCTGCCTTTGTGTGTATAATAATGTGATCATAATAGAATTTTTACTTGAACTTTGGGGATTGAATGACATTAGCATCATCATTCTTGGTCATCAGTTTGGACTATAAATACAGATTTAAAAATCAAGTCAATGAGCATTTATTGAGGTCTGGTGTTATGTACCAAAAATACAAACACATGAAACTTACATTCAGATGTGAGAAGACAACACATAAGAGTAAACTGAAAATCTGTTGATATGGGATGTGAATGAACTCATGTGAATGAACTTCAGACCTACCTGGACTACCTGAGAGGAGTCCAGGAAGAAATTCCTTAAAAGGGAAGACCTAGAAGGAATTAACTAATCAGAAGAGATCACAAAGAGGCCATGTATTTCCAGGGTGAGAAGGCTGTTTTTGCTTGGTAGGGATAGTCCAGTGAGTCAACAGTGAAATTCAAAGAAGAAGGAAAATAAGATTGGCCTTGGCTCTTTCCTTAAAATGGAGATGCTGATCAGAGAATCATAGATCTAGGGCTTGCCCCTTCAGAGAGATTTTATCAATGGTGAATATTGGGTCCAGGATAGTGAAATGTTTTGTCACAAAGGTTGTAAGCATTAGAAGCATATTTGAACCCAGATCTCATGAGTCCAAATGCAATGCTCTCTCTTTTATACAATGCTCTTTTGATGTCATAATATACCGTGAAAGTTTTGCTTATTTACCTAAATCTGTATATCATGTTGTTTTCTTGTCATTTGCTTCTTGGAAGGCATTTTTGAAAATGTTAGTGGTTGGGGGTGAACTGAAGCCATCCTTTATTGTGATTTTTTTTTTCAGCTCTAGTGATTTTGGAAGAGGCTTCCTCTGACAACATGGATTTGTGAGGAGATTGTGAGATTCTGAGAAAGACCCTAAATGATCAAAGGCTCAGTTTATTACTCACAGGGATATAAGCATGAGGTTCTTTAGCTTGACAGTCCCATGAATCTACAACAGTGGCTCAGATATCCATAGGGATGTATATCTTTGTTGAGAATCCAGATCTCTGGATCTCTGCCCTTCTGATTGGGGATATTCACAAGGAGTGAGTGTGGGAAGGGGAATTTAGAACAATCAACCAATGAGTTTACTAGTCTTTTACACACACACACACACACACACTCACACACTCACTCTCAGACCCCATCTACCTTGTTGACTAAAAAGCCATTGTAATTATGAAAATTTTTTTCTACCCTTGCAAATATATGTTAGATGAAGTTTGCAAATCTGATTATATTAAATAGTCTTGTGTTCTTTTTCTAAATGAGTTGATTAAGCTAATATTGGGTATACTGGAACTTCCCAGTACATGGGTAGGTAACTCAGTGGTCAAATATGGAGTTGCTCTAAAAGTTAGAGTCTAATTATAAGCTAGTCCTCATGATATTCTCACTTTCCTTCCCCATTAGAAAATGAATGACTTGAGAATGCTTCTACTAGTAAGCTTTTGAAAATTAACTTCTATACAACAGCAAATGAGAAATACTATCCCAAAAGAAATCAATCATTTTTCATCCCATTCTTTGCTGACTTAGAGAAGTTCCTATTCTTTCAGAATTGATTCAAAATAGCAATGCAATAATTCTGTAAATGTAATGCTACAGTTATCATTAGGAATATAAATTTTCATTGTTATAAAAGAAGAGTAATGTATAGAGACACTAAATCATTTGTATTTTGAAACTGTATTAATGTTATCATCTAGACAGCAGGCAAACAACCTCCATTTTCAAGGGCAAATAAATAGTTTTCAGATTGACTTACACATAGAAAGATAATGATTTAGCATTTCTTTTTTCAGTATTTAATGTGGTTTATTATTGTTCACTGTGTGGATCTGATTACAATGAATTCTTTTGGTGAATAATGTTTTTTTCCAGTTGTTTTCAAAATGTTTACTTATTGAGTTGGCACTTAAAGAGAATGGTGAAAGATTATGAACAGTATTCCTTCACAGAACAGCAAAAACTAATAGCATGGAAAATTAGTCTACAGAAATCTTGTCATAAAACCAAGAACATTTATAAATGAAACTGGAAAGGTAAGAAACAGATGAAAAAATGGAAGAGATCTGTTAACATTTCTAAAATAAATCATTTCATCATTGATTATAGTGCAATTACCACATTTTGCTTCTAAAACTTTATATGAAGTTTTCCATATGAAGAAGTAAAAGAATATGAAAAAGTAAAAAACGAGAAAGACAGACAACAGCTAGAGCAGACCAAATATACTCTAAAAAGTCTATATTGTGAAAGCAACACAATTTTGAAAGTATTGATGTATTGGTTTCTTAAGATGTTTTAAAAATGGGAAGTAAGGGCAGATAGGTGGTGCAGTGGATAGAGCACCAGCCCTGAAGTCAGGAGGACCTGAGTTCAAATCTGATCTCAGACATTTAACATTCCCTAGCTATGTGACCCTGGGCAAGTCACTTAACCCCAGCTGCCTCAGCAAAAAAAAAAAAAAAAAAA
>JAJPUD010010712.1:1255-40754 GCA_023553655.1 Myrmecobius fasciatus
TCTCTCTCTCTCTCTCTCTCTCTCTCTCTCTCTCTCTTTCTCTCTCTCTCTCTCTCTCTCTCTGTGTGTGCGTGTGTGTGTGGAGAGCAAGAGCGAGAGCGAGTGAGAGAGAGAGACAGAGACAGAGACAGAGAGAGAGACAGAGACAGAGAGAGACAGAGACAGAGAGAGAGAGAGAGAGAGAGAGAGAGAGAGAGAGAGAGAGAGAGAGAGAGAGAGAGTTCCTTCTGTGAATTATCTGTATGTAATTCTATATATTTTCTACAATCTTCAACTGTACAAATGTGCACTAACTCCTCCACCCTCTTTTTCAGGCATTTAATTTTATTCTCTCTGTCTGTGTCTGTCTGTCTGCCAACCTCTCTCTCATCACTTCCAAATGAATCTCTCCCCAGTAGAATACTTTCCTACAACAAACAAAAAAGTATGATTAAACAAAAATAAATCAACACATTGACTACCTTTTAATACCTATCATCTACTTCTTCTTAACCAAAATACAAAAGACATATTTCACCATCATTCCTCTGAAATCATGTTTAAACAGAATTTTGGTTATCCTATAAAATGCTTTCCTGTTTCTACTGACTTTGATATGTATTAATATACTTAATTCTTTTCAAATTTCTCTAAATTCTTTATCTTCATTTACAATGGTACAGTAATATTCCATAATGTTTCTATATTACAATTTGTTCAGCCCTTCCCCAGTTAAAATTCATCTAGTTTCCTTTTCTTTATTTGTCAGATTCGATAGGAGTCTGATATTTCTTGTTTTTCTCTCTGGTACCTGTATCTGAGCTAAGAAGACACTATCCTAAGGTTAGATTCCTAGTGATGTAGTTAACTTTCCTGAACTTATTTAACAGTGATTTTGTGAAATCAGAGGTCCAAATCTTATCAAATGAAAATACTTATTTATCAATGAATGAAAATACAAATATAAGGAAGAATTCAATGTTCTCACTAATCCTCCCCTCTTCTCCTTGATGTTCCTCTCACTTCCATCTCTGTTTTATTTTTTAATCTTCATTTAGCTAATCTACTTTATATCAAGAGTTCTTAAGATTTCTGTGTCTATATCATGGAACCTTCACTTCAGTGAAGTCGACGTTTCTCTTCTCAAAATATTGATTTTAAATTTACAATTCACAAAACAATTTATGTAGGATTACTTTTATTGTTTATCCTTTATTTTCTAAAGAAGAACAATGACATCCTGGGATGATGCCTTGATTTGTATGTGAATTGAATTGAAGTGAGTTAAGAGTTGTGTAAAATCCTCAACCTCACTCTCTCAGCCAGAGTAATTGAAATCTAGTAATAAGACAAAAGTCAGGACAGTTGGTAATATCTTAGGATGTAGTGGATGACCTTGGTGTGTCTTTGATGTCTGACCAAGCTCTAAATGTTCCATAGCACCTGCAAATAAGTAGATGAGAATAATATAGGGTTACAAAGAAAAACATATTGAAATGTAGTTCCATCTATCTAGGTATTTAGGTATCTAATATGTATCTATCTATCTATCTATTTAGATATTCATGTCTACCTATCTTTTTTTTTTTTTTTTTTTGCTGAGGCAATTGGGGTTAAGTGACTTGCCCAGGGTCACAGAGCTAGGAAGTGTTAAATTCCTGAGACCAGATTTGAACTCGAGTCCTCCTTACTTCAGGGAAGGTACTCTAACCACTGTGCAACCTAGCTGCCCCTACCTATCATCTATTTATCTATGCTCTATCTCTGTCTCTGTCCCTCTCTCTCTCTCTCTCTCTCTCTCTCTCTCTCTCTCTCTTTCTCTCTCTGTCTCTCTCTCTGTCTCTCTCTTTCTCTCTCTGTCTCTCTCTCTTTCTCTCTCTCTCTCTGTCTCTCTGTCTGTCTCTGTGTGTGTGTGTGTTTCTCTGTCTCTGTCTCTCTTTCTCTCTCATCTTTCTTTTTTTCTCTTTGTCTCTGTCCCTCTCTTTCTCTCTTTTTCTTTCAGCATATCTACATTTAAATCATGGATTCCAAGTTAAGAACTCTAGCTTTGGATAAATCAAAGACTTTGAATCTTTCTCCTTCTTCTCTTGAGGGCAATGAAAGTCCCATTGTATTAATAACATAAGGAATATGCTTACAAGATTACTGTTTCTATGACCATAAATTATCATTCCTTTCTTTTCAACAACTCTGGTTGGCTGGAGAATCGAAGATGCACGTTTACATATTGTTGTATTTTGTTTGGTTGCTTTGGCAATGACAGTGATTAGGTATCATCTAAGCAGCAGGGATGCCTTGGAGTCACAAACTTTGCCCAGAATCTCACAGAATGTTGCATTTCTCTCAAAGAAATGATCTGCATAAATTGTCTATATTTTTAGCCTCTCAGGAAGGCATTGCCTTTTTTTCCCTAGCTATTTTGGAGAGGTTTGAAAATAAGTGGCCAACTGGAAATAATTAAATACCAGAGGATACTTAAAATTCAGGCAATGTGAGTACTTGATATAACAAACACATCATAAATATGCTGTCCCTCTTGACAGTGTCTCACTCTACACTTCTCTTTCATTCTCCGCTCATAATAGATAATAAGATTTAATTCTTTATCTATTATACCATGTTTCTTTTCACAGAAAACAAGAAAGGAGTCATAGTATGAGAGCTCTAGAGATGGAAGATTATAGAGGAAGAATATTAGAATTAAGGGAGATTGGGGAACCCTTCCTTTAGAAAGGGGGGGTTTAGTTAGGACTCAAAGGAAGTTAAGGAAATCAATGGGCACAGATGAAAAGGCAGAGTATTTTAGGCCTGAGACTGTCACCAGAGAAAATGTTTGGAGTTCAGAGATGAAATGTCTTTTTTGAGGAACAGCAACTAAACCAGTGTTGCTGAATAAAAGAGTATATCGAAAATGGGATGGAAAGAATGAGATATGAAGTAACTTGGACCTAATGGACCTAAATCCAAGTTCTTTTACATGTGTGACTTGAGGAAAATTATTTCACTCAATAGACCTCAGTTTACTCATCTATAAAATCAGAGGAAGGAAGTAGTTGACCTATGAGGTACTTTTCAGCTCTGAATATGAAATATGAACTACTTGAGTATATACTCGGCTTCTTATGATAGAAATAGAGTGAAATTTTTGGGGAATCTTTTTTGAAAATTTTAAAAAAAATATTGAATACTTTTGGAGAATTTTTTTGAAAATTTATCTTATATAGGAAGGTATGTTTTCAGGAAAATAGAAGCAGTATAGTATCTTAGAAAGATGCTTGCTTTTAGCAGATCCTTTACTGTTAGTTTTGTTGCCTTTTTCTGAGATTTTTTTTTAATCTCTATCTGGTCTTTTTATAATTTGGCTATTTTACTTTTGAACAATATTCATTTGAAATTTTGTTGATTTGAATTATTATTCTCTTTTTAACACAATAATTTTTATCAATTTTGTTAATTTTTGAAATAACTTTTTAGTTTGATTTATTAATTGTATAATGGTTTTGTTTTTGTTTCTAGTTTCTTTCTCTTCTATTTTTAAAATATTTTCTTTATGCTTTCTAATGTTTATTTATTGTATTTTTATTAATCCTCTCCCTTTCTGTTTTGTTTATGTGTATTACCCCTGGAGACTAGTTGCATCCAAGAAATATTGGCATATTGTATTATCATTTTTCTTATAATTATTAATTTTTATGATTTATTTTGACCTAATTATTATTTAGGATTTTATTGTTGTCTCCATTTGAGTTTGCATGTTATTTTGTCTACTGAAACTGATCAGTTTGTTTTTTCTTTAATAAAGTTATGGCCTACAAAAGATGTGTTTAGTATTTCTGGCTTTTTATATTTGTTTACAATGTCTCTGTGCCTTAACATATAGATACTTTGTGCAAATATTTCATGTTATTAGGAGAAATAAATATATTCTTTAGCAATTCTATTGAGATGTTATTAATCTTTTTATAGCAATTGTGCTAAATTGAGCAATAGCAATGAATTTTCTCCAAAAATTTGTTTAATATACTTTTATTTGTTTTTTTTTAAATTTTCATTGTCCAAAACTGAGAATCATCAAGATGTACTGACATAATTGTTTTACTTTCTATATTTTCTTGGAATTTAGCTAAATTTTCCTTTGAATTGATCATAGAAGAATTTGATCATGAGGCATTTGGGGCATATATTTAATATGGATATTGTTTTTTTGTCTTTGTTCCCTTTCAGCATAATAATTTCATAATTTATTTCTTTTCATTTGTGCACATTTTTGCTTTTTCTGATAACATGATTGCAACTTCTGCTTTTATGGATTAAAATAATGAAGCCATTCTCTGTCTCATATTATTATTTTTATTCTGCTGGTTTTTAAGTATGTCTCTTGTAAGCATATTGTGGGGTTTTATTTTCTTATTCAGTTTGTTACTTTTTTGTTTTATTATGTTGTTCAATCATTCTTTTAAAGGTGTGAGGATTGACTTTACACTTTCCTCTGTTTCTAATTTTATTTTTATTTGCTGTAAATTATGATTTTCCCCTTTTTTCAGTAAACATGATATTTTGCCTTTTAAGTTATTTTAACCTACACTGGCATTCAAATCTTATTGCTGATTCTCATTACTTACATGACATTGGGATTTATCAAACATTTTGCACTTTTAGTTTCCCTATTAGCATGATCAGCGATTGGATTGATCTCTATAGGAATCTTCCAGATCTAAAGCTTAGGATACGATGATTTCATACTGGTGCTACTGACTATTCATAGTAATCCTACCAAAAAATTAACAACAAATAAAACCAAGCACACTAAAAACAAACAAAACGTAACCTCAAGTGGAAGTCTTCAAGAAAAAGCTAGAGGGCAGCATAGAAAAAATGCAAAAAGGGAAATTCTATATAGGCTTTGGATTGGTTTAGATGATGTCTGAGGTCCCTTCTAAATATGAGATTTCATAAAGTAATTAATTATATCCAAGTTAATCTTTTTGTTGTTGTTTGTATTTCATAGATTAGATCTATTAAGAACCATATATAATTTATCTTGATTCTAGAGTTACCATTTCAATGGTAATATTATAATTAGAATAGTATGGATATAAATTTGTCAGCACAAATATTGTCTTTTATACATAGAACACCTAGAATGTTGACATGTTAAGTAAAACAATAAATTAGATTTCATACTGTATTTGATTTCATGTAGGAGATAGAAAACTTGGTAATATTTATTATCAATAATGTCAAATGTTGCCAAAATATTAAGGAGGATAATGATTTTAAGGAAGAAACAATTGAATTTAGTAATGAAGAAATCACATTGGAGGCTACAGTTTCATTAGAATGGAGGGAAAATAAGTCAGGATAAAGAAGCAGTTAATAGTGAAGGAATTGAAGTCAGAAAGTTTAGACTATTCTTCCTAGACATTCACCAGTGAAAAACAGTGTAAAAACAAGATGATGAATTGAAGGGATGGAAGTACTGGGGAAAGGATTTTGTAGGGAATAGGAAACTGGATGTGTTTCACAGTCATGGAGAATGATTCATCAATGAGACTTCAAAAAAGAGTATGAGAAATGGATTTATAGATGGTTTGTGACATCATGGGTTTTGAGAGAAGATGGAATCAAGGATATACTGAAGTATTGGTCCTGGTCAAGTGGATGACTATTTAACCTTCTGAGGAGACCTTCTATTGGGGGAGAGGAAGGGGGGAACCAAAGACATAGAGATGTTTTGACACATGGAAAAGGAGAAATGATGGTGTACATGACAAGAGGATTTAGTCATCTTAATAAAGAGACTAGTCATCTCCTGAGAGAAAGGATATGAAATCCAGGAAAATAAGTCTTAGTTTATAACAGCTATTGTGGGGACTATGTAGGGAGCCAATCAGAGATGAATAATTACATTGCTTTGGAACTGCAAGGACTCCAGTAGATTAAACAGCTTGTCTTTGCAATCAGCCCAGATAGCCAAGGTTTCCAGAGTAGGAGTTGAGAATTTTTCTTTTTTACTTTCTTTGAATATTGACTTCTCAAAATCCTTCCATAACTCCCCATTGAATACCAGATGAAATGTAAGGTCCTTATTGTGATCCTTAGACCTCTTCCTCCTTCCCTTTCCTTCCATTGACCTTTTAAGACCCATTCTACACTATTCTTCCTCTCTTCCATGTAACTAAATTAGCATATTCACTATCCCTGGTAGATATCTTGTGTTTTGTTACATGTAGGCTTTTGATCATGCTATCATTTAAACCTGGAATAACACCATCTTTGTCCTCTGTCTTCTCTCCTCAACATTGTCTTTTTTGATTCCTGCCTAACCTTCAAAGCTTATTTTCAAATTTACTCTCTCCTCAAAACTTTTCTAAAGCTCCTCTGTTAGTAATAATAATTCTTCTTCCACACAATTGACCAGACTCCTTACTTACACATTCCTTATATACTTACTATTTGGCATTATAATTTTTCTGCTTGAGATGAAGGAATCTGTCTTTTCTCTACTTATATGCCCTCTAATATTTGGACTTGTCCTCTAGGGAAAAAAATGTTTACTGGATGGAAACATTTTATTAAGCACTTACCATGTAGAAAGCACTGTGCTAAGTACTTGTAATTACACATATAAAACTAAGATTGTTCCTGTTCTCAAGAAGATGGCATTATAATAGAGGAGAAGAGATATTGGGAAAGACATTGTCCAAGTTAATGAATAAAATAATTTCCATTGATAAAATCATGGCAGGTTTTGAAGTCAAACTATTTAATAGTGACAAGAACTTTGGTAACAAGAATATTCTTTTCTAGATCTTTAATAAATCTGGTCCTTGGAGGAACAATGATCAGGTTCCTTGCAGGATCAATGATCTCTCTATAGAGGTTGCTTTTCAATATAATAAACATAGGAAATGGACTGGAAACATTGGTCTTAGGTTTGGAACCTTAACTTTTCTTCTCCAGGATATGGGAAAAGATGGTAGTCAAGGTGATGGTTGTGGTTTAATTTCTTTGATCCATGTTGCCATCCACTTCTTACCCAGTGTCTTCAAATAGACTGGCCTGTTAACTCTGTGTGTGATAGTTGCTTGGTAGTAGGTGGGGATGATTGCCCCCATATGGGGACGTGAAATCTGGACTAGAAGCAAGACAGTTCTTTTGGTGGATCCTATCATTCCCAGGCCTCCTGTGCCTCTAAAAAATAGATAAAGCAACTATGGAAAGATTTGTGGCAAGACTCAACAATATAAAGTATTATGCATAGGAAAGGACTGAGAAGGATAGATTCCAAATGTATAGATTTCTCTTTTGTGTTAGATAACTATTTTACTCTCTAGTCAGCATATTTTCAAATTCATGTTAGTTTAGCCATGCAAGATGCATTGTACTATGGGAAGAATGAAATAGCACACATCCTCATTCAGAATCCAGAAAGGAATGGATGAAGAGCTATCTGATTTCTATTCACTCCTGAAATGAATCATACATATCTATGCTCATGAATGAGATTTCAGCTCCTAGATATGAAAGAATGGCAGTTATAATTTAGCCCTGTGAAATGCCCCAGCTCTTTGCTACCTGTTATTTTCCATCATATATGCTGCACAAGCCAATTGCTTCTTGGATGATTTCAGAGGTCCCTTTAAAGATCTCTCTTTCCTAGCTGAAAGATACTCACATTTTCATTAGCTGCAAATATCAATTGAGCAGAGATGATGGGAGGACCCCTAATCAATATGGATACTATCCCTATCTCGGTCTACGAGATGAAATTATAGAGCTTTGATGTTTTCAGAAAGGAGCTTTTCTCCTTGGAGAAGATTTGATGTGTGTGTTGGCTTTTTCCTGAGGAACATGTCCGTTACTGAAATAACAAGAATAATTCCTGATTGGTTCCCATGACTGGGTAATTGTGTTAAAGACAACTAGTTTCTCCTTATAATGTATTCTCTTCTATTCATTCTCCATTCCAATAACATTGATCTAGTGAAGTTGCTTAAAGGTAACACTCCATCTCCTATTGTGTGGAACTGGCAGCAAGAAGCACATGAATAGAACACTGAACCATGTTAAAATCAAGCCTCAGATGCTTATTATTCTTGAGACCCTGAGTTAGCCATTTAATCTTTATTTGTTTCATCAATTGTAAATTGGGAAGTGTGATAATAATGACACCTACACTGAAGGCTTGTGAAGATCATATGAGATAATATTTGTAAAAAGTACTTAGTGTAGTTCTTGGCATGCAGTAGGCACTTAAAAAAAGTTTATTCTTTCTTTCTTCCCTCTCCCATCTGTCTCAGTACTTCTGCATTAGCTATTCTCTATAACTGGAATGCTCTACCATCTCATCTCTAGTTCTTAGTTTCTCTGACTTCATTTGTGACATTTTCCCCAACTATTCCAGAGGATCTTTTAGATTTCTCTCAGCCACTAAAATTTTCTCCTTTCCAGTTCTTTTCATTTTAGATGTATTTTACATGTACCTGATTATTTACATTTTCCCCATTATAAAGTTCCTTGAGAGCTACTTTTTACCACTTTACTCCACCCTTTTTTAATATCTATATCATTAAATTCTTAATGAATACTCATTGACTTGACTGAAAAGAATGGAAGATGGACTTTCATGGAGAAATCACCTCTTCCATTCCCTTTGTTTTAGGGTATGCTGAAACCAGCTTAGAGAGCCAATTGTTAAATCTCCATTGTGAACATTTAGATTTTGGAAATTTGCAAATGTTACAAATTGGGACTTTACTTAATGTTTGGTTTATTGTCTATGCTTAATAGAATTATGTAGGAAAAGTTCATATTAAAATTGAAAATGTATAATGCATTTGTTTCCATTCATTCATCTATATGCCTTTTCTTTCCTTCTTTCTCTGTTTGTTTCTTTTCTTTCTATCTATCTATCTATTGAAAAGTCACATTTACATGACTATTAGAGATATGGAAATGGACATCCCCACTTCCTTTTGAGATTCTTTGTACTTTTTCTTCCTTGAATTTCTAGTGATTTTCTAAGGAATTTCTCGCTACTCCCTAACCAGTAATGGGAGCTTCTAGATACTTGCTTTGGTAGACTTAAAATCCCTGGCTACTTTTGGTTGATTCCTTTCTCAAACATGTAGTAGTATCAACAATCCTAAAAAATAGATGATTCTTTCCCTCTTGAAAATAAAATTTTTAGAGTTCAGGATTTGGGCACCAGATAGGCAGAGGGAGATTCCTATAACATCAGGCTTCTCTCAGCAAATCTCAACACCATGAGGATTGTGTACCTGAAGGACAAAAAAGGGCCAGACTGTGGCTGGTCAGGAGATGAAAATTTTGTAAGGGGTTCCACCTGTCTTTCAAAGGCAATATGTGTATCGATTTAGCATTATCACAAAGATCTTTGAAGGAGTACCATAATAATATATTATTTGGAATCTTCTTTGTTTTCTCTATTTGTTGGTAGGAAACTGTGAGGTGCAAATGGTTTCTATAGTGAAGGAATATAAAGCTGCCTATAATTGAGATCTATACTATAAACTGAGTACTTTTTCTAGGAAAAAAAACTCTTGTTATGTACTTTTTGGGGAGATTTTAGGTATGAATCACACCTATGTTTTGTTTTAAATGTTTCTCTAAAGATTTATTCTGGGTGAGGATCGAGAAACTTGACTCCCTGAATAAATATGAGCCTATGTTATTCCAGATTTCCTCCCTCTTGGAGGTTCCAGTGGGATGAAGGTTACATCAAAATAAAATCAAAACTGAAGAGAAGGCTATAAAAATCAATGCCAATCCCACATAGAGTCACACTATGCCACATACAGAAGAAAAAGGAAAAAAAAAGCACCTCACTCAGTATAATTAGCAGGTGATGTTACCTGTTTAAAGTTTAAAAGTTTAGTAGAAAATAAAAATTAAAATACAACACTTTCTCTTCTAGACTCCTGCATCATTGGCATTTTAAAAAATTGAAACTCTTCCCATATGACATTTTCAAATTCCCACTGGGCCCATCAATGACTTTCCCTTAATCCTTGTCTATATAACTCTCCTCTCCACAGAAGCAAAGGTTAGGACACTTTATACAGCAACAACAACAACAAAAAAACTTGCTTACTTTTGAGTCAGTAGTCTAGTGATAAATATTCCTGAATCAGATGATTTACCCAGCTTTGCTATTTTTAAAAAATGTTTCCCAATTCATATGTATTTATTTTCTCCTTAAAAACTAATAATATATCTATGAAATAAGTATAACTAAGCAAAATAATTTCTACGTTGGTCATGTCCAAAAATATTCTTTATTGTCCATCTTGAGTCAATCATTTCTCTGCCAGAGGTGGTAGATCATTTAATTGATTAGAATTCTTGAGCTTTTCAAGGTTTTTTTTTTAATACTATCATTATTACTGAATAAAATTGTTCTTCTGACTCTGCTCACTACTCCATCATTTCATACAAGTTTTCTTAGGGTACTCTGAAACTATCACTTTCATAAATTCTTATGGCATAATAGTATTCCATTTAAGGAAAACCAGCATCTTTGGTGTGAGGGCTTGCTAAGATCTTCTCAGGGTTGCACACCCATCATTTTCGGTGTCCACCTTCACCCAACTTTTACTTCTGGCTACAAGAAGTGGCAGTATACTCAGCTGCCACAGACTAGTACAACATTTCAGCAGTCTGGTTAAATCAGGCTGAGGTTAATTGACAGATCTCAAACCTATCAGTAAGTTAGGGGTGTCTACCCCAAGCATGGGAAGACTTTCCCCAGAGGATTTATTTGAGTAGCCATGAAGGCAGCTGACAGAGGAGCTGTGAAGCACTTAGAACTTAATCAGATGCAGAAGACAGCAACTCCATCCATTGCCATCCCAAGCCAACTCCAACTGTCCTGACTTTTGTCCTATTACTGGACTTCAATGATTTCAATGATGAGAGAGTTGAGACCGACTATTTTGTGCAATTCTGTTTCATTTAAATACAATTCACACTCAATTCAAGACATCATCTAGTAAGATCCGTGGTCCTTTTTGCAAATGAAGAACAAAGAAAAGCATTTCATTTCATATGTACATAATATACTCATTATTTATTGCTAGATATAATATATGTGGAAGGTAATCTCAAAGGGAAGTTATAAGCAATAAGGAGGAAAGGAATGGAATTAAGAAAGAAATGCTGATGAAGGGAGAATACATAGAGTTTTGAAAAAAATTAGAAGGAAGCCTGGAGACAAAGGTGAGCAGCAATTCTAGGAATGGAGAACAATCGGTAGATGAACAGTAATGTGTGAGAAACAGCTCATGAAGTAAGAAATTTTTTATTTTATTTTGCATTCTGGTCCATACAAAAAGAAAGTTGGCCAGATTTGCTCCTTGGACTATAGTTTTGTTAACCTTTGTTTTAGATCCTAGAGTCATAGATACAGATCTTGAAGTGACCTTAAATGCCATCTTGTTCAACTCCCTCATTTCATATATAAGAAAATTGAAGCCCAAGGGAATAATTAATTTTCCCAGCATCACAGAAGTAATAAATGGGAAGGGATTTGAACCCAGGTCCTTTAATTTTAGAATCTTTTCACTGTATCATGTGTATTATATGTGGTCCATAAGCAAAAAGTCACAAAGTAGCTAGAGAGCCAGACTTAGAATCTTGAAGAATTGTGTTCGCATTCAGTACTTTATATATATTGGCTTTGTGGTTTTGCCATAACTCTTTTTACAAGTTACAGAATATGTGTAGCACTATCTTCATTAGTAGAAGAAAATTCCCCACTAGAATTGCAATTATGAGATCATGTCTGGTATGAAAAACAAAACAAATAAAAAAACAAACAAACCAAGAATGTTATTTTCAGTGTTTAATAAATGATTCTTTGTTAGAGGTATTCTCTCTTTTTGTTATATTCATATTTAATCTTTTATTTTCATTATATTATTTCTGCATAATATTATATGATTCTGACTGTGACTCCTCTGTATTTTTTTCTTTCAGGATAAATGTAATAGTTTTTCTTTGACTTGAAAACCCTGGCATTTAGCAATCGCATTTTGGGATTTGATCAAATTTAAGGCTCCTTATATTGCTTTCTTACTGTTGTTTTGTCTTTTGGTTCCAGTACTTGTATACAGCTTTCTTTTATGAAAAATTATGTGAAAAATTTACATGATATTATGTATTTCAGAGACCCCAATGATTGTTAAATTACTTTTTCTTATTTTTCAGGACTGTTTTTATTGATAGTAGATGTCTTAACTGTTCTATTTTTTCAGTTTTTAAAATTTTTCTAATACTATTTATTGTATCATTGATTTTTTTTTGTTTACTTCGATTTTATTTTTTAAGCTGTTTGTAAAGGCAATAAGGTTTTATAGCTTCTCATTTTAGGTATTTTTTTTTCCTTCCAGGGTTTTTATTTCTCCCTACAGTAAGTTTGAATTTTATTCTTTATCTCTGGCTTTAACTGTTTCTTCATTTTTTCTTAGATTGCAAGATTAGGATGTTAAGAACAACACAATCCCTCCCATCCATTCAATTTGTTTTGAATGGGATTGCCCATCCCATGTCTATCAAACAAGTACTCTTAGTTGGGGAATGTGGAGGCAGAAATGATCTGAATCTCTTTTTATAATTCTGGGTGATGTAGTAAAAGCCTTTCCCTGTTCTTCGTTTCACTTATGGGCTAAAATGCTCTTCTGGACCCATGTGGTAGGTGAAATATAAAATAGTTGAGGAAATAAATATTCATGCTTCTGATAACATTGATATAGTAAACAATTCATGCCAACGAAATAATGAATTGGGACCAGGCCTCTTTTATTTGACTATGGAGTCTGAATACAAATTTTTATGCACCAAAAGGAAACAATTAACAGGATATAAACTAGGTTACAATATTATATAATCGGATCTCTAATTGGAGAAAAGATTAAGGATTTTACAAATTGGTAGGGGAAGAGCAAATAGGTACAAATCCCTGAAATAAAAAGAGATATCTCATTCCATCCACCAAATGTCTGTATTTAGTAAAAGAAACAAAGAAACAGTTAACTGATTGATCAGTTTTCAGATAAGATATTTTGTTTGGTACAGATGTATAATTGTGAGAAAACTCCTTGCATTAATTCTTTCTAAGTTAGGAGAGGGCAAGTGTGTTTCAAGGTTTTTCCCAGTGTTTGGAGATGCTGATTAATTGCATCCACCTGCATTTTACAAAACAACATTTGGCTTAGGGCATCTATTTTTCCATGAATGGTTTGCAAAAAAAAAAAAATAAACAAACAAACCCAAACACACTGAAAAACAAGATGGAGGATATGTGTGGCAATACAAGACAGGATCGGTGTTCATGAATTAGATTGGTTCTCTCAATTCTTACACCAAACTAATTCTATTTTGTAACTGGTCTTCACTCTATTTCTTCACCCATGTTTCATTAGCTTATGTCCACAATTTTGGATGTAACTATGGTGAGAAAAATGGGACTTTCCTTAAGGGCTCATCTCTAGGGTTTATGGTATGGTATGGGATCACTATCCCTGTACCATTAACCAATCCAGTACACTTTCCTATTCCATTTCAATTGTTGGCCAATTATTAGCACAATCCATCATAAATAGATGTATTCTATGCATTACTTCAATGACAAGATTAAACAATTTCCTATCATCATCTGTACAATAGGTATTTTATTCTCAGAGAATACAATATTTTACTGGGCAGATTATTGACAAAGATTTCTTAAAAGAGATAAACAGTTTTAAAAGTTAGAATCAACAAGGAGTCTCTTTTGTTAAGATGATGCAAGGATTTTTATTGTCAATCACAGGGATATCTAACAGTGTAAAAAATCTCTGTGAATTAATGTCTGGTGGGGCATTAAACAGGGACATATATGCTTTTCCTCTCCTAATCAGTTTTATGAAAGATCCTATGTCAGCTTCTAATTGAAGAGAGGTTCCCACTAGATGAGGAGGTATTCTCCCTGTTCCCAACAGTAATTCCTTTTGTACTGATTTCATCAAACCTTAGTTATATTACAGTGTTTTTCCATGAGATTCCAAAATAGTAAAAATAAGCTCATGTAAAAATTAATTCAGGGAACAAAATGAATATACTTCAAAACTGATTGTTTTAAATTTGGAAACAAATTTTACAGTACATGGAGAAAGGTATCCTTTATGAGTACTTAGCTCTTTAAAACAGCAGGTGAACATTAAGACTTATTCAACGCAGCTCTGTGAAATACAATTATAATAAAATGCTTTTTATAAAAGTAAAAATGATGTTAGAATATTGATTATAATTTAATTATAAAACCCATTTATCTTCTCCACCTTTTATAAAATAGTCCAATAAATTCACAGTTCCAATAACAATATATTAATGTGGATATCTTTATCGAGACCTTCCTATATTGTTTATTTTATCTTTTGTTATCTTTTTTAACTTTTGATGTGCATTTTTAAAATTTGCATATTACTAATTATAAGTATTTTAGATCAATCTTTATTATGACTACTCATAATGCTTTAATTCTTGTAATACTTCTATGAGGTAGGTGCTATTATTGTCCCTATTTCTCAATGAGAAAACAGATACAGAGAGTGTAAGTGTCATGTTCAGATTCATGCAATTAACTCTAAATATGAGATTGGATTTGAATTCAGATCTTCTTTATTCAAAGACTCAAGTTCCATCCACTACACCATTTAGTCCCTTTGTAATTGTTCTTTTGAGAAGTTTCTTTCAATTGACTACTTATCTGTCAGGGATTTAGTGTTGTTCTTTTATATTTATCTTAATTTTTTATTAAGATTGGATATCTAGTCATTTTGAAAGATAAAATATGTAAAGGTCTCTCCTGCATTAACCTCCCCTCCATTGTGAATTTCTCTTCTTAGCTACAATATATTTTCTTGCAAAATTTTTTCAATTTCATGCAATCAAAATCATCTGCTTTATATTTTGGGATCCCCTCTACCTCTTGATTAGCTTTACCTAAAGTTTTTGCCAAATATGGAGACTTTCCAAGGAACATAAACCCTTGGATTTGTTGATCATTAGGCCAATGTTTGATTACTTATATAGTATTTTCCACAGGGTTATCTACTTTTCTATTTAAAAAAAATTAAATTATTTTAATACTTGTTTCATCATAGTTAGAAATTTAAAAATTACTTTTTCTCCTTTCCTACCTATACCTGTCTTTATAGAATATAAGTTGAAATTTTACAACTAAATTTATGCCTATTTCATCTGTTTAATGATACATGAAATAAACTCATCTAAGACAAATAAATGGTCTTAATACTCTAAATAACTGAATCAAATCAAGCTTGATATTCTCTGTAGATATGAAACAAACAAACAAAAAGATGTCATGGTTAAGTTTGAGGATTCATCCTTGGAAATATAAATAAAGACAACATTCTTGTCATATGTTTCAACTAACAAAGATATGGCATTTTAAGGAACACTTGGTCATCTCTCCTAGACTGTTCATGATTTGTACCATGAAAATAATCTCAGTTTATCTGTCAATACTTGGTAAAACTATAAAAAGTGATATGCAAAGGGGACTACTTAATGGAGGACTGATGTGGGGCATTCCTTGAATGAGGTACAGATTTTTCTTTTCTGATCTCAGTTTTTAGAGCATGTTCATCTGAACATTCTTTGCACATGTGGAAGTTTGTTAGGCTATCATTTTCCTTCCTAAAATATGGTGCATAGAAATATGTAAGTATCTTCAATTCCATCTGTCACTCGACCAGGGAAGAGTATCAACTACTTATTTCTAGAAACTATGTCTTTCTTAATACTTTCCAAGATCACATCAATTTTTTAATCTGATATGTCACATCACTGACCCATATCGTGCTTGTAGACTACTAAATTTTCTTTATGTTATCTCTTTCAAGCTGCCCTCTACCCTTATATATACCATCATTTATTTACAAAGTAAATTTCTTCATAATAAAACATATATGTACACATATATGTATTGTTTGTGTGTTATTTTAAGTGTATTTATGTATATGTATAGTCTAACATATATTGATTTTTAATAATAGATTTTCCCAAGTGTATATATGTATATATAGTCCAATATATATTAGTTTCTAATACATATGTATATGATCTGAATTATGTGAGTGTGTTTTTCCCCTTATATTTATCTAAATATCTCTTCAATGATCCTATCTCAATGATTTTATTTCTCTGATTATCTATGAAAATCCCTGAGGAAATGAAGAGGTGAGTCAGAGTTATAGAAGAACATACTGTTGATCAGAACATCAGTAATTGTGGGGAAATGAGGGTTCTCTAGTTTATTGCTGTGAAATCATTTGCAAAGTTTAAAGTGCTTTTTTCATTGATGACACCTTGATTGTGCTAGGAGAGTTGTGATTATTATATACAATTCTGTTAATTCCATCTTGTGAGTCCTTATCCCATAATAGAGGCTTCAGGTATGAATGAGTAAAACAGATTCTTCCTGGGGATTTCTGTATCATCAGTAGAATAGATCAATTAGGGTTTTAAAAAAAATGTCTTTTTAAAAATTTAGATATGGCTTATATATTCCTTGCAAGAAAGTTAAGAGGTCCTTTCTAGAAAAAATACTCAATATAAAAAGTAGATAATAAATGTAGGGTGGCTATTTATTTTTTCTATTCTAAAAACAATGCTTAAAACACACAAAATAAAAAAAAAAACTCCCTGACAAATGGTTACAATGGCAAGCCCTCACCATTACTGTATTTTCTCTCAAATAAAAGCAACTCTGGGAAATAGATTTCACCTTCCCTTAGTGTGCCCTCCCCAAGAAGAGCTCAAAGTACATAGGCATACATCTTCTGGTCATTCAGAAGATGGCTTGGTCTTCCTTTGTCCTTTCGAGTGGAGAAAGTCTTGTTATCCTCTCAGAAAATTGGTGTAGCTACAGACCAACTCTTCCAGAGCAACAGCAACTGAGTCTGGAATTTTGGACCTCTTTAACTCAAAATACTGCTCCTAAGTGTGGAACTGATCTATTCCCAGGATCATCGACTTGGTCTCTGGCAAAGAAACACAAAAGACACAGCTAGAAAGTTGAAGTATTATCTTAGATTCCTTTAAGCAAAAACAAGGATTTGTTGCCATTTGCTCAAGTTGTGAAATGCCAAAACTTCTGGGACTGAGGAGGAAACAGAAATCCTCATTCCATCTCCTACTTAAGGAGATCAAGGAGCAAGGCTATCTGAGTTTCAAAATACATGTTCAAAAAAGGAGGATATGTTCTCCTCATACTACTTATAGATGACCTGAGATGTGACTTTTATGTCTGGGTCATCAATCAATCATCTTTGATCCAGCCCTTCAAATAGAAGTAATTGATTATAACCCCAAAGCACTGAACTACATCTATCCTAACAAAACTAGAATGCACCTATTACTATTATATCTAGGTTGGCAATTTCAACTTAGAAAAAAGTGTTTTAATTTCTTCATATAGCAATGTCAAACAGGGTCAGTCTCTAAAGTGGGACTGGAACCAGAATAAGATCTAATTGGAATATATTTAACAAAATAAATGAAAATTTGATTATGTAGCATTCTAAATCAATATGCAATAGTCAGGGATCCTGATGTGTAGTTTAGTGACCCCCATTTCTATTTGAGTTTGACACCATTGAACTAAAATACCATGTACTGGTATATACTTTTCTGATGCCCAAGATTAGTTCTGCACAAAGCCAAGTAGTAAGCATAGCGAAGATCAGAAGAAATGAGGTTTCTTGACTTGCTAGAAAGTATCCTCTTAATTATGCCATGCTAACAACTTTAGAGTTGTAACCAATCATGATTTTGAAAGGTGGATTAATTCTCCATTTTCCCTCTGGGAGGAGGGAAAGGATCAAAAGTCATTAGGAAACATAGTCTGGTTCCATTTTTTGAATGTTTGTTGATTCTCTGAAATCCATAAAAACCATATTGTGTTTATCCTCATGTGTTAAATGAGGCAAAGGCCTTGCTGTGGTCCTCAAATGAACAGGACTAAAGCTTTGTCTCAGCCTGGATTGTCTCTTGAAAGTAGGAGCCTGCCAAATTTAAATTACTTCAATTTGATGGAGTACCTGCTTCCCATATTATATGCCAGATAGCTGACTTCTGGAAGCTCACATGGGCATTTGCTGAATTTTGCCACAAGACTTGCTTTATGGATAGTGCAGAACAGAAATTTGAGAATTTCCAGATGTCCATCACTGGTTAAAAGGAGGAATACTGTCCACGTGGGTTAGAACAAACACCCATGTATCTTTCAGAAAACACAGTCTTTGAAAATAAGCAGATCAATTTATTTTTTGCCTGAAGGGAAAGCCTTAAATGTAGAAACTCTTTCTGCCCTTTCAAACACTATTTTTGTATTTGAATTTCTTCTCCAATGTTATTTGACATAAACTTTACATAACTATTTGCACTTCTATGAAAATGTAGTGTCATTAATGTGGGTACAGATTACAATGTATTCAATAAGGCAAGATATTTCACTTTCTATGATGTCATTTGATGCTCACCAGATCTTCACCTCCTAATGTCCTTCTGAAACAAAATGTTTGAATTGTGTAAATATGAAACCAGCTATTAGCCTTATTCTTATTTTTGAACTGTGTTTTACAGTATGTTTTGTCCCATCTTCCTTTAAATCCATCTTTACATGGAAACCAGTTCTTAAATATATGTTGATTTTATTTGGTGTATTCTAGCCATAGAATATTTTGGGGGTTCATACCCCCAATATGCATTCACTCTGAGAGGTTTGATCTTCAGAGAGAATATTACTACTCTACTCAATATTTAATGTTGAATCCTGAAGGAATAAAGGTTTCTCACACTAATATGTTCTTCCCTTCTAGGATGCTTCCTATTATTAATTAGCTTTTAGAAAAGGAATTTAGTAAGAAAGTATAGTAACAATAATATGTATTATTATTATAAATTATTATTATTAACTAGTATTTGAACAGCTCTTTAAGATTTGCCAAGTGATTTAAAAATATTATTTCCTTTGATCCTCACAAAAAACCTGGAGCTAGATACTATTATTAGCTTCTTTTTACAGATAAGGAAACCAAGGTATAGAGCAGTTAAGTGACTTGTCCAGGATCAAACAGGTTCAAAGGCAAATTTGAGCTCAGATTTCTAACAAGTGCAACACTCTATGAAGGGAACCAAAACACTCCACTTCCCTCTTTTCCCATGTACTCTTCAACTTAGGGGTGCATTCTCTCCTTGGACACACAAGATACCTGGGGAGAGTATTTAAAATGTAATGGTAGTGAGACATAGGGGTAAAGAATGTGGCCACGTGGCCAAGAGGAACAGCACACTTTATGAATCATGGTGTGGAGGTGTCTTTCTCTCTTTTTGGAGTTTTTGATGGACTTCCCTTCAGTTTCAGCTCTCTGCTGGGTTCTAAGGATCAATTTTTCTGGAGTTTAGAACCCAATCCTCTCTATCATGAGAAATAATAATTTTTAAAGCTGTCATTCTTCTTGGTGAGAGAGGCTGAAACTTCTACCATTGACCCTCTGTGCTGTTCCAGCAAAATCTACTAACAATTCTGTTTATTGATGGAGTCTTTAATAAATCTCTCTATCATTGGGACACTCTCTTTTCTTAATATTCACTTACTTAAGATAAGAAAAGAATAATCACAAAAGAAAGAGAAATGATATGTGGTCAGGAATCCATGGTGACCAGGTTAAAGATAGGGGAACTGCCCTTTGCATCTTCCTCCTCCCCTTGTATCACAACAGCTCTGCCTCATTTAGTACTTTTAGTACAAATACCAGTCCCTCAGTCCCTGATGGCTGGAAGTATGTTCACAGTGTCCACAGGAGAGCACTCAGGTATATGCCATTTAAAGATAATTTGAATGAACTGAGAACATTTAAATTAAAGAATAGTTGGGGGTGGATGGGAAGATGGATATGATTATTGTCTTTAAATATTTGAAAATATTTCTCTCATATGAAAGAAGGAAGATTTCTTCTGCTTCATCTCTGGTAATAGAACAAGGAACTTTTAATCGAAGTTAAAAATAAGCAAATATAGACTTGAAATTAGAAAAACCTTCCTAGCAAATAGAGCTCTCCCAAAGGGGAATGACTTATCCAAGAGAAGTGTATTTTCTTTCTCTCGTGGTTTTCAAGAAAAGTCTAGATGATCACTGTTTTCCCCCCTTTTTTGCTTGTTTTTGTTTTGTTTTGTTTTGTTTCTGAGAACTCTTCAAGTTCTGTAACTCTGGCCCCATCTCAGACACAACTGGCTATGTGGTCCTAGTATCACCTAACATCTTTGTCTTCTAAATTTAGGTGATTTCAAGACAAGTTGTAGAACAGGAGATACCTTGATAGTTCCCCATACTTTTGAAATCACAGACTCCATTCTCATCTCATTATAATATATAATATATATATATATATATATATATATATATATTTGTATTTGTGGTATTTGTAGTGATGAAAAGTGTTCTAGTTGGGTAGGGAGTTGGAAGGACTTTTGACATGCTATCCCAGCATAAAGTGCACATTCAAAGGGAATAATTTGCCTTTTCAATGGCTCTTTGGTGTCTTTTCATTTTTGATAGTGAATGAGGCAGAGCTGTTGTGATATAAGGAGAAGAAGATGGTGCAAAGGGCAGTTCTCCTATCTTTAACCTGGTCACCATGGGTTCCTGACCACATATCAATATTAATATCAATATCTATATCTATGTATTTGTAGCATTTCAAGATGGCAAGCCCTCTGCATCCTTTTTATCTTTTGAACTTCATAACAGCCTTGTAGCTTCAAACAATATGCCTAATTGACCTTGTTTTACAAATAAAGAAAATAAGTCTTTGAAAGGAGAAAGAATTTGCCCATATCACAAAGGTAAGTATCAGAGAGAGTACTCTCATATGCAATCTTCCTGGCTATATAGACAGTACCCTATTCGGTGCTGGGTCAAATGGAATTACAAATAATAATTGTAAAGTATTAGCATAGTGCTTGACAAATGTGTTTAATAAAGGTCAGTTTCTTTCCTTCCTCCCTTTTTTCCATATAAATTTCTGGAATTCATCTTGAATTTGGTTGAAAATCCTTTTATACTTTACCTAACACCACAACTCACGTTTGTGTGTGTGTCCATAAGCATGCATAATGCTGAAATATGCTAGTAAATGTTTAATAACTAGTTGCCCGGAAAAAAAATATGTACAACATAATTCTAAGCTGAATATACATTATTATTTTCTATCTTTTTAAAATCTAGACAATCAACAAAATGTGGAGATATATATATATATATATATATTTGTATTTGTACATATGTGTATGTATATGACAGTAGGAATGACTGCAAACTTGGGCCTGAGAACTTGCTGAGCTCTTTTCAGGGCTGCTTAACCACCTTTGGTGTCTAACTGCACTCGGATCTCACCTGTGACTCCAAAAAAGCATGTCTAACAGCCAAGTTCCAGTGGGGGTCTTAGCAGGGGGTCTAAACCGTGTTAAATGGAATTGACAGGCCTCAAACCCATTATTGAATTAGTGAGAAGCACTATGACCACTTTTGTCTTGCCACTGGATTTTAGTAGCTCAGGAAGAGAGAAGAGAGACTGATGACTTTGTGCAACTCTACCTCACTTAAATGCAATTCGTGCTCAAATCAAGACATAATCCATATCATTGCTCCTTTTCAAAAACAAAGGACTAAAAACAACATGTATATAATTATTTGATCAGGTGTAAGTGTAAAAAGCATTAGGCCTCAGGAAGAGATGAGTTAAAATCCAACTTTAGATATTCACTAGTTTTTTTGACTCTGGAAAAAATAGCCCTCTCTACTTAGTTTCAGTCTGTCTCAGTTTCCTCTACTATAAAAAGGGATGATAATAATAATAATTAATAATAATAATAATATCAATTTGCCAGGATTTTTCTGAGGCTTGGATAAAATAATTATTATAAAATGATTAGTACTGTGCCTTGAACATGAGAAGTACTTAATTAATACATCCATTTCTTCTTTCCTCTCTCCCTCCCTCCCTTCTTTCCTCCATCTCTTCCTTCTTTCCTTTCTTCTTTCCATTCTTTTTCCCTCCTTCTTCTTCCTTCTCTTTTTTCTTTACTCCCTTTTCCTTTCCTTCTTCTTTTATCTTTTCCTCCCTCTCTTATTGTTTGCTTTCCTCTTTCCTCCTTCCCATCTTTCCTTTCCTTCTCTCCTTCCCTCCTCATTCCCTTTCCTTCTTTTTTTATTCCTTTCTGTCTTCCCTATCCTCTCTCTGTGTCTCCTTCCTCTTTGTTTTCTTTCTCTCTCTTTTTTATTTTTCCTGCTTTTTCTTTTTCTTTTCACCAGAAACACAATTGTCTCACTGACACTGACCATTTGATATAATGGATTGATAATGTCTCTTTGAGCAATAGATCTCACAAATAAATGAACATATTTGTTACTGTTTAGGAAAGGTACAATTATGAGAGAATTTTCCTACAACAGCTGATTCTAGAATGATCTATTAGCTTTAACCAAAAACGTTTTGAAGAAATATATGCACTGTATCCAATTACTCTGATCACTCAGGATTTCATTTTATGTTTAGATTAGTGGTAATGTCATTAGGGACTTTGGGGTAGTGCTGACATGTGTCATTGTTCTAGTTGCACCAAGCTCTGAAACACCTTTTTTAAACTAAAAAAAAAAAAAAAAATGAGATCTAGAAGAACAGAAAGGAGGTCAATCAAATTATTCCCATGGAAAAACCCAAAGGGATAAGGAATGTATAGGTTTAAAAATGCATTTTGTGGACTGATAGACTATCCAATTAGTCAGCCACTTATTTATTATGTATCTACTATCCACTTGGCTCCTGCACCTATTCACACAAAGAGTCAGATACAATGAATTAGCATTAAAATAGGGAAACTAAGGGATCAAGTCCTGAACTCTTTATAAGGAAAACTTCTGTTTAAATCCAGCCTTAGCTTCTTTAGTTGTGTAACTTTAGCTAAGTCATAACTTCTTTTAGGCTGAGTTTCCTTATCTGTAAATTAGAAATGATGATAGCATTTCCCTTTTTGAGTTGCTGTGAAAATCAAATGAGATAATATTTGTAAAGTACTTTGCAAACCTTAAAGCACTATAGAATACAAGTTATTTTTACTAAGTATATATAAATATTATTGATAGAAGATTATTTAAATAATAGATATTCTCATGGTTATTTAATAAAGCATTATAAAATATTTAATGAATCATAAAACAAATAAATATATAAAAAGTCACTAAATACAAGAGACTTTAATAAAGAACAGAATTCTATCAGTGCATAAACTGGAGACATACTGCCAAAGAATGAAGATCTAAGTTCAAAATTAAACAGAAAAAGAAGACATCATGGACTCCAGGTGCAGAATGAGGCATATATTTTGAACATGATCAATGTGGGAGTTTGTTTTGCTTGACTGAATATTTGTTGCAAGAACTTTGATTTTTTTTTCTTTTTTTTTTTTTTTTGTCTGGCAGATTTAGTGGGAAAGAAAAAACAAATTTTAGACAATTGAAGAAAATTAAATTACAGTATAAGAAGTAATTATGCTGGAGAAATTATAAAAATAAAAAGATAATGAAATGGACAGATAATGAAATTAAGAAAGAGAAGTCCAAATGCTCTATTAGTAGCTACTTTCTGCCAAGATCTGCAGCCCACAGAATCCTCTCAACTTTTGAAGGTTTCTTAGGGGAGGAGGGGAAGTACCACGTTGCTCAGAGAGAAAGATTAAAGAGGAGCTAGATGGAATACCTGGAAGATCAGATCCCAGACCTGTCTAAAAGATACACTAATCAATATCTCAAAGATTGTTTAAAGATGCCCAGAGGTTTGACAATGGAGGTTGATAAAGCATTCCATCATTACAAAAAAATCCTATATGAACAAGATAGTCTGGTAATCTCTAGTTGGGTTTCTTCTAGACAAGGGAAGTCCACACCCATAGGACGTCATTGCACAGGAAGGGCATGGAAGAATAGGCCTTTGGAGAAACTGCTCCCATTGGTCATGTCACTATCAATTAACTAAATATTAAAACCCTTTTGTCCTTTCTTTTCAGCTCTGTGATGTGGGCACCTCTGTGCCCTAGAGTGATGATACCTCTTCCTTCTTATACCTAAAATTATTGATTTCCCTCTGGATAAGAAGGGGCTGCTTTGACCTAAAGAGATCAAGATCTAAGCTAAAAGGGAACAGAGGACTGATTCTGATTCTGACCTTGGTAGGGAGGCCTATAGCTGCTTTCCTGCTTCTGTTAATCTTCAGGGTTCCTTGGTGGGCCGTATATTTACTGCTTTCCAGAGATCTATTGTGGTCAGTGATGTGAGCTTGAATCTCCAGGCTACAGAGCCAAATAGAATTCTCAGGGTAGGACTTGGATCCAAGATGATATCTCAGGGGTTTTTTGGTCAAATCTGAGATCTAAGATCAGACTCCCCCATCATCTGGACTATTTTCATCTTTGGAGACTGGGCCTGGCCCTAACCCATGGACGTTGAGCCAATATTTTGTAATGGAAAGAAATCTGGACTTGAGTCAACAGACCTAGACTGGAATTACAACCCCAGCTCTCATTAGCTATAGAATCATGGAAAGTCACTTCAATTCACTGATTCTGTCTCTTCTTCAATAATGGGTAATAACTCTTGCACTATTTACCTCTTAGGGACATCTTGGAATCAAAGCTTTGTCAAACTCTATAGCACCTTAAAAAGTGCACCCTCATTCTTAATTATTGTTGTTGTTCAGTCATTTTGGTCATGTCCAATTTTTCATAACCCCATATTGGGAGATCAAAGCTTTGCCAACCTTTATAGCACCTCAAAAATACATCCTCATTTTTAATTTTTGTCAAAATTGTTGTTGCTGCTGTTGTTGTTCACTCATTTTGGTCATGTCCAATTCTTCCTGATCCCTTGTTGGGTTTTCTTGGCAAGGATACTGGATTGGTTTGCCACTTATTTCTCCAGTTCATTTTATGGATGAGGAACTGAAGCAAATAGGGTTACATGACTTGTTCATGGTCATACAGCTGGTAAAGTCTATAAGACTAGATTTGAACTCATGTCTTTTAGTCTCCAGCCCAAGAGCTCTGTCCATTGCTTTGCTTAAATACCTTATTAAAAATTAAAACCTCATTTATATTCAGAAAGAATTTTAAATTTTCACAAAGTGATTTTTAAAAGATTACCTATTTACAGTTAAAAGATCATATAGTGAATCCCCTTATGTAACAGGTAGGAAAATTTATACTCAGATAGATTCAGTGATTTTCCCAAGGTCACACAAGCATGTAGTAAGAAGTAAAGAAGTAAAGTTGATTCTTGAATTCTGGTAATCTGACTGACAACATAGTACTTGATCCAATCATACCATTCTTGATCCAGTGATGGGTCTGTGCCAAGAAAGCTGGGTAGTACAGTGGGTAGAGCGGTACCTGTTACCTGTGGACCCTGAGCAAGTGAATTACTTTCTGCCTCAGTTTCTTCAACTGTAAAATGGGAATAATAATAATATTTATCTTTTGGGGGTTATTGTGAAGATTAAATTAGATGATATTTATAAAAGGCTTAGCACAGTGAATGTCACATAATGAATATTTAATATATCTGCTTCTTTCCTTCTAGTTCTATGATGTAGTCCCCACTCCCAGAAATTTCATGTCACACTGCCAGACCAGTCAAAGCTGAGGGGAGGAAATAGCAGCCTCTGCTTTTATCACTCCAGTTTCTGGTAAATTTTAGGGTTTGAAAATACTGTAATATTCACTAAGTCATTTGGTCCTCCCAAAGGCACAATAAGGAGATGCTATTATCCCTTCTCCTTTCTCCTTCCCTACCATCCAGCCACCCATAAAACATACTCATGGGGCTAAATGACTTGATTGGAGCCATAAAGCTAGTAAGAGCCTAGGTAGGATGGCAGTTTAATTCTTTCTGACTCCATTTCCACCATTTTAGCCCCTACAATATATACAATGAAGATAATACTCTCTTTGGTACTGATCTCAAAGGATTTCTCAAAAGTTATCCCTAAGACTGGAGACATTGAAATTTTAAAGTATCAACAAAAATGCCCATCATTATAATATTTTTGTGTTTTTCTTTATTTGACCCAGAGCTTATTTAAAATTAGGATTCTATGTTTTCTTTTTAAGAGCCAAAGAAAGGTAATAAGAGCACTTATGAATTGAATACTGGGAATGGAGACAGGAAAATCCAGGGATAAATCTTCCTCATGTACCTACTAGTTCTGTGAAGCTGGGCAAGACATTTGATGCTTTCTAAGATCTTCTCCAGCTTGAAATCTAGGAATCTATGATTTACTTCATCCCAACTCCCAATTAAAAATATGTCCTTCTGACCTTGTCGTCTTAATCTAGAGTGTCTTTAATGGTATACTCCTCCTTTCCCTTCCTTCCTCACCATTGCTTCTATTTTCTCAGAAGTCTTGCACCTTTGTTCTTTGCATTATCTGTCATGGCTTGAAATCTTGTTTCTTGGTCCTCTTAACTTGTTCTATCTAATAATCACACACCCACACACATACACACACAGACTGCTTCTGTGGGCCAACTGGCCCCATTCAGCGCCTTCAGGGATGAGTACATCTGTTTGGGGGGATTAAATGCTGCTCATAAAGCCAGACCAATTTAGTTGACAAGAGGGGGAAGAAAGGATGATTTAGAGGTATGTGTTATACTAAGGTTATAGGGCTTTGGAGATTTAACTCATCCTAGTTTTAGCCTTAAAATGAAATAAAAATGAATTCATTAATCGTGACTAAAGGCCTGATTTTTTTTTCTTTTGCTGGATAATACCTGCATGAGACATTGAGAGGAGCTAGAAATGCCCATGCTGGATTCTAGATCAAATATTACCTGATATGCTACTAGAGAACTCCTTAAGTAAAATTTAGTTTTGTAAACATCTGCTAAAGGTCTTTTGGGATCCAACAAGTATTTACTAGTGACTCATCATGCACCATGGTGGAAAGGCAATATGATATGGTGGAAAAATCATACTATATTTAATTAGAGAAATTGCTTTTAAGTCATGGCTTTATTACATACCCCCAGGGGAACTTTAAGCCATAGATATGCCTTGGGTCTTGGTTTCCTCATATAGGAAGGAAAGAAGTTGGATGAAATTATATCAAAGATAACTTTGACCTCTCATTCTTATGATCTACCAGGATTGTCCACTACTGGGCACATAAATGCATGTGAAAAAGTGCTCCTTGACCTTGAAGAGCTTATAACTTCATTGGAAACATATAATTGAGAAAGGCAAAGGATGGAATTAGAGAGATATTCTCTTGTCTGTCTTTGTATCCCCATTTCTTAACACAATTCTTGGCACATTGTTGTTGTTCATTTTTTTATTCAGTTACATCCAACTGTCCATGACCTCATTTAGGATTTTTTGAAGAAGATAATAAGGTGGTTTGTCATTCCTTCTCCAGCTCATTTTACAGATGGGGAAACTGCAAATGCCTTTTACTGACTGATTGACTGAGACAGAATTACAGAAACAGAGATAATGAGACAAAGAGAGATAGAAACAGATACAGATAAAGAGAGCTCTTATTTCTACAGCCCTTTAAAGTTAATTTTTAAAATTATTTACTAAATTTTAATTTTTAAAGTTAATTAAAATTTTATTTTTTAGTTCATGTGAATATAGTACTTTAATGGATGCAAAGCAATATGTGTGTGTATATGTGTGGGTGTCTATTCTTCACAAAAACCATGTGAGGCAGATGCTATTATTTTCCCCATTTTACAGATAAACAATCTTAGTGAGTTTGAGTGCTTTGACTCAAGGCATACAGCTAAATATTTGATACTGCATAGGAACTTGCATCTTCTGATTTCAGGTTCAGCACTTTCTCCACAAGGCTGTACCTACTTGTGATCAACATTTTAATGGCTCTTTAATGTTTGACAAATGCTTTACAAATATTACCTGATTTGACTCCCCAGATATCTTTAAGGAATTGATACTATAATTATCATTATTCTCATTTTTTATAAGAGGAAACCAAAGCTGAATGAGGTTAGAAGACTTGTCAGGGATCAAGTCTTAGAATCAAGAATTGAATGAGCTTCTCCTTGATTTCTAGTCCCAACACTATGAGATGTGGTATACTGCTGACCCAGCTCTGCTGGGAGAAATGTATACACACACATACACACATACATGTACACACTCCTAATTAATAAAAATCAGGCAGTTTGTGATTAAGCCTCTAAATAGTAGCATAAACAACATGGCACAATGAAAATCCAGTTGGGGTTGAGGTGGTCAAAGAAGGCCTAAAGAAGGCAGAGGACATTCAGGTGGCCATTAAAAGTCTGGAGAGGACTTTGGGAAGAAAATGGATTCTATACTCATGCTTTTTAAAAAGAATAGGAAAAGAAGAGAAAGGAAACTAACTGAAGAAAAAGCAGAAAATGGTATTAAGACAAAGGATAGTGACATGTGAGATTAGAATTTCATTTTTTCTTTTTATTATTTTGCAGTGGGAGAGGAGCACAATGTGCATGATTCATTGCTAAGCTCTTCTACAAGAGGAGGCTCTCTTCAGAGAAATAGAATCAGGTGCTTTGCTTTTTCAAATCATTCTAGTTATTCTTACTTTTTTGTTTTTCTTTCTCTTCTTCCAAACATTGACTGTCCCCCTTGGGATTTCGATTTCCTTCTCTAGGGTGAGATCTTCTTCCTTTCCAGCCTTGCAGAGCTTGAAGTTTGCTCACTTTTAAAAGTTCCCATAGTGACCAATGAATAAACAATGCAACTCTTTTTGGATCCATTTAAATTCTATTAACATTTTGGACAGTGGGATGGAAGGGAGGATTGATTATTCTGGATGAGACAACCACCTTTTCAGACCAACAAAAATAATTATAATGAATAGGGTTTTTTTGGAACCATTTTGGAGCCATTCATCCAAGGATTTCAAAGTCCATTTTTTGGATCTTTTTTCTTCCAGTTCATCTCATATTGGTTTCAAGGATACGGAGTAGATGGACTGGAAATTTCATTATAATAGGGAGATTCCTTAAATTTATGTGCAAAGAAGAACTGGAACTCTTAATTGAAAACCAGATAGATAACTTTGACTATATTAAGTTAAAAAAGTTCTTGTACAAACAAAACCAATGCAGTCAAGATTAGGAGGGAAGCAATAAATTGGGAAATCATCTTAACATTTAAGGGTTCTGATAAAGGTCTGATCTCTAAGATATATTGAGAATTGTCTCATATTTATAAAAATTCAAGCCATTCCCCAATCAATAAATGGTCAAAGATATGAACAGACAATTTTCAGGTGATGAAATTAAAACCATTTCTAGTCATATGAAAAAGTGTTCCAAATCACTATTGATCAGAGAAAAGCAAATCAAGACAACCCTGAGGTACCACTACACACCTGTCAGATTGGCTAAAATGACAGGAAAAGTTAATTATGAATGCTGGAGGGGATGTGGGAAGGCTGGGACACTGATGCATTGTTGGTGAAGCTGTGAATGGATCCAGCCATTCTGGAGAGCAATCTGGAACTATGCTCAAAATGTTATCAAACTGTGCATACCCTTTGACCCAGCAGCATTTCTATTGGGCTTATTATCCCAAAGAAATCATAAAGGAAGAAAAGGGACCCACATGTGCAAGAATGATTGTGACAGCCCTTTTTGTAGTGGCTAGAAACTGGAAACTGAATGGATGCCCATCAATTGGAGAATGGCTAATAAATTATGGTATATGAATGTTATGGAATATTATTGTTCTGTAAGAAACGACCAGCAGGACGATTTCAGAGAGGCCTGGAGAGACTTGCATGAACTGATGCTGAGTGAAACGAGCAGAACCAGGAGATCATTATACACGGCAACAACAATACTATATGAGGATCAATTCTGATGGACATGGCTCTCTTCAACAATGAGATGTTTCAAACCACTTCCAATTGTTCACTGAAGAAAGCCATATACACCCAGAGAGAGGGATGCGAAATGTGGACCACAACATAACATTCTCATACTCTTGATTGATGTTTGTTTACATTGTGTTTCCTTTATCTGATATGTCTTTTGTGTAGATATGATTTTTCTTGCACAACAGTGATAAGTGTGGAAATATGTATACATATATTCGACTTGTCAAATATTTTAACATAATTAACATGTAGTAGATATCCTGCCATCTAGGGGAGGGGTTGGGAGTTGGGGGGAAAATTTGTAACAGAAAGCTATGTAAGGGTTAATGTTGAAGAATTACCCATACATATGTTTTATAAATAAAATAAAATTAAAAAAAATAGGGAGATTCCCTCTGAGAAAACCCCCTTCATTAAAGTAGGACTGTACCTTCTTCTAATTTGGAATCTTAGACTTTCCTTTAAGACAACTTACCTCAAAGGTTTGTTTGGGTCAAATGACAACACATGTAAAACACTTTGACAACCTAAATATAGAAATGCTAACTTTTAATATTAAAGAACTATGAGATTAAGAGATTAAGAGACTTGCTTATGGGCACAGAGATAATATGTGTCAGGGTTGAGACTTGTCTAGGTCTTCTTGGCTTCAAATCTGGATTTCTATACACTTGACTATGATGTTTCTCTTTAGAACAAAGGCTTATATAGTCAGCTATAAAATGGTTGTTAAAGTTTGAGGTTATCTAGCCCCATTATTCCCTGTGTATTGTATGGAGTAGTAATAATGCCTGATGCATGCCAAGATGAGTCAATGTGAAGGTGATTCATCATATCCACATAAAGTTGAAACAACTCCAAAACTTAGTAATTTGGTAAAGAAAGGAAGAAGAGGGAAGACAAAATCTTTGTGATTGATATCACTTTTTCAATTATAATTATTTTTCCCTTCCTGATATACTTTCAAATAGAACCCAATCTCCCAATATATCTCCTTTCTTGCTTCTCGAGGCAATTAATGAATTTTTACTACTCATGAAAATTATTTTTAACTGCTAACAAAAAATACTAATTAAAAGAAACACAAAAGGGAAAATGATCATGTTTGCAGAAGGCTAAAAAATTGACAATCTAATTTATATTAGAGATTTATTGTAATACCATTGGAAATAGGATCTTTGAACTAGGAGGTAGAAGAAGAAATGATGCCAGGATTCTAGAAGATATTGATAATGTGACTCTTCTAGCTAGGTCTTAGTGAGTTGTCAGTGCCAAATTTTAGATTATGTGACTCTTAACTTAGTTTGACCAGTCTTCATAAAAGAGACCTTTGTTTCACCCAGCCCATACTTAAAATTTTCAATTTGGGAAATATTTATATGTAAATTTGACAGTTAGCTCTTTTGTTATTACAATAATTCAGTGACATAGGTAATTTGGCAGGGTTTATTGATCTTTGAAGTCAAAGACATTTTTTAAATTGATTGCAGAATCTGAAAGATATGCTTCTTTCTTTGCAATTGTGAATATATGCTTTGATTCTAGATCAAGATGAAGATGCCATTTAAAGAGGAAAAAAAGATAAAGACAATTTATTTAAAAATGACATACTAATAACAATTTAAAATATGAGCATAACTAGTAATTTTCTCCAGTACCTAAGACAAAGTTTGTTAACTTGGGGTCTATAAACTTTATTTTAAAATATGCCTAATATCTTAAAAATATTTCCTTTAAATATTTTTCATTATAATTACTTCCTTCGTAATTATATATATTTTATTTTATGTATTTAAAAACAATATTCTAAGAAGCTTCACCAAACTATGAAAGGGAGCCCTCACATAAAATAGGTTAAGAACCTCTGACCTAGATCACAACTCCATATTTACATTGGCTTTTTTGGTACCCTTAAAACTTGTCCAAAATAGCTGGACTATTGTCTTCACTGAGGATGCTTTAGATCCAAGTTCTGAATGCATAAGCCCTTCTCATTCTAATTTTATTAATTATTGTAGTATTTAGGCAATCTGACAGAAATATTGGAAAGAAAAGAATTCAACCACAAAAGAGAAGGGAATTACCTCCAAACTCCATTTTATTCCTGAGCTCAGTAATAGGAAAAATAGGTCAAATTTCAAATGTCTTTATTATATAGCTTCATGTTGAATAAGAAGTAAAAGATGAGCAGAACTTCTATTTAAAGAAGTTCATCTGAGAAATGTATATATTTAGACTGATATTTTTCCCTTTTCAATGGCTAATTATCAATTACACTCAGCATCAATATATACATAAACATGTGTGTATATGTTATACTATATATTCACTTATTCATAAACACATATGTATGTATATATCTACACCTGCACATGTATACATACATGATAACTGGGGTCCATAAATATATGTTAACTTGTATGAAGTTTATGTATTATATAGCATGTTACATATAACATATTGTCTTTTAATTTATTGTTTATACATAATACTTTTTGAATTTCAATCCTCTGTAATTCTAGGGTTTTGTTTTATACATTTAAGAACATTCTTCTGAGAAAAAGTTCAAGGGTTTTGACAGACTGACGTAGGAGATCAGATCACATAAAAAAGATTCAGAAGTTCTAAGATGATCAGTCATAGGGAAGTGGGATTTAATATAATGGACTGAGGTAAAGAACCAATATTCTAGTCACAGAATAAATCTGAGTTCAAGTTATTTCTGACCCATTTTTGGCTGTGTGACTCTGGTAAAGGACTATACATTTGAAGAGTTTCTGAAACTTTCCTCACTATGAATTCCTCTCATGACTGAAATCACAGATCCAAAAAATCCATTGGCACTCTCCCTCTTTTTCTTTTCTTCCTTCCTCTCTTCATTCTAATTCTGTCCTTCTTTATCTGTATTTCTGTCTTTTTATATGCTTTTTTAATTCTCTATTGATGTATCTGTCTATTTCTGTCTCTGTGTCTTTGTCTCATAATCCTTCTCTCCAAATGAAACGGATCAGGAATCCTCTCAAAGGACACATTACCACATCCATGTTAATTATGTCTTGGTTTCTTTTGGCCTTTGGCTACATGTGCCACAAAATAGATGTGGAAGGAACCTCTGTAAAGCAAAATTGACATCTAAACTGTTGCTGAGAATCAGGCCCTTGAGAGTCCATCCTGGCTGCCATCTTGAATTCTTTCCTTCTGATGAGAGTATTCTCATGTCTGTTTTAGATGCTGTAAAAATCATTTAAAGGGTTATAACAGGCTAGAATAAAAATTACAAGGACTATCAATTCCCATGCTTCAGAGCATTAACTACTTACCGGATGGACTGGAGGAAAATATCCCCCTATGGTACAGTATTGTACAATTAGGTCCATTGTGGAGGTTTTATGCCTTCCTCTGAAACATTTGGCAACGGCTACTTTTAAAAGCAGGATATTCAACTAAATGGACCATTGGCTTGTTCCGCTATACCAATTTTAAGTTACTATTTCCAGTGTGCCTGGAAACTAAGTTTAAAAAAAATAGAAGGAAAAAAACCTAAAAAAAATTAAAAAATGACAATTTGGGAGTTTTGAGAGCAATTATTATTAAATTAATTTTAAGTTAAACCTTAAATATTAAATGTGTGGAAAACATTTTCATCATCATGGAGAAATGGTAGTATCTAACGTGTTTTAGACTATTTTTAATAGGGAAATTAAATGTTTATATTTTAGAAAAAAAAAGATTTTGATTCTTTGACCCCTTCTTTAAAGTCAACAAAATTTTGGGTTGGGAGAAAAATGCTGATATATTCCATTAGATTTTGATTTGTTAGCATGAGGTGCTCTCTACAGTACTCTATGATGAATTAGTTAAATCCTAAGGAGTAACGAGGGACAATGAGGTTGAGCGATGATTTTGAATGACATATGAAGTATGACAAGTGAGACTTGAATCCAGATCTTCCTATTTTTTCTTAAATTCTTCCCACATATTTTTTGAGGGAGGGGATAGGAGAAACTATTTATTATAAATCGTTATATCTAAGAGGTGGGACAACTAAGTGGCACAGTGGATAGAATGCTGGACATGGATATAGAAACACATTTTCTGAGTCCAAATCTGGTCTCAAACAATTAAAAGCTGTGTGACTCTGGGCAAGTCACTTAACCCTGTTTGTCTCAGTTTCCTCATGTATAAAATAATCTGGAAAACGAAGTGGAAACCACTTCAGTATCTCTGCCAAGAAAAGCCCAAATGGAGTCACAAAGAATTAGAAACTATTGAAAAATGATTTGAACAATAACATCTAAGAAGTATTTGATTTCAGTTGATTTTTCTAAAGCTAAGCAGATCTGTATTTAATAAAATTCAGCAGCTTTCTATTACCTCCATGGTCAAATTATAAAATTCCCTTTTTAGAATTTAATGCTTTTCATGAAGTGATCCATTTCTACCTTTTCACTTTTCTTCAGATCCCCTATGATCCATGCACCTGAAAATACTTGTCATTCTACCCATTTCCATGAGAATATATATATATGTATATATATATATATATATACATATATATATATTCTTAAAGGATAGAGACTGTTTTGTTTTTGTTTTGTTGATGTTGTTTTTGCCTTTCTTGCTACTCTTAGTTTCTTAATACCTGGTTCTATTCTATCAGTTTTGCTTAAAAGAGTAACTTTTACTATTGCAGTATGACTCTTTGTACATATTCAGACTAGAAAGGGACCTTATAGTTTATCATGTTTAGCTCCTAATTTTACAAGTGAGGAAATAGAGTCCCACGTGGAGATTTTATGACCAACAGAATAGAGGTTCACAATTTCTCAGTATGGGGACTCTTCATTACTGTGGATTACAATTCCTAAAAACCTTCTCATTCTCATTCTGTGTGTATATATATATATATATATATATATATATATATATATATGCTTCTTTCTTATTTCCTCTCCATAAATGCTCCACTGAGAATCCATCTGACTTCATGGAGGCTTTCCTCTGTTTTTTTTTTTTTTGTTGTTTGTTTGTTTGTTTGTTTTGTTATGTTTTTCTTTTTAAACATACCATGGATTCCAAAGAATGTGGGATTCTTAATTGTCATACCAGCACCCATATGAATTGTGTGGATATGGAATTTGTGAAAACATTACCTTTCCTCATCCTTTTTAAGGGGAGGGATAAAGAGAAGGCCTAAAACTAATTTTTTATGAGAATCTCCTAGTCTGTGAACTCCTTCCACTGATTTAACCCAGAAATCTTCAGCAACTTGTCTTATTGAATTAGTAGGCTCTAACAAGTGAGTTTAAGTATGTCAGAGCTAGTATTTGAATCCAGGTCTTATTGACTTCAAGACTAGTCTTTTATCCTTTCTGCTACAAGGCCACTTTGATGATAGTTAAAATGAATAACTACAAATTGAGATTTCAAATATAGTCTACATGCATTCAGATATTATTAATGAAAAGAATAAAATGTATAAAAACTGCTTTTTTCATAATTTTTCTTTATTATCAATAAAGATGGAATTTAGTAAAAATCTAGTAGCTTTTTTTTGTTTTCTCAATGCAAAGTTCAGTAAATTAAATAGCTTGTCTCAATACCTTAGTTCAATAATTT
Source organism: Myrmecobius fasciatus (assembly GCA_023553655.1). Taxonomy (NCBI): domain Eukaryota; kingdom Metazoa; phylum Chordata; class Mammalia; order Dasyuromorphia; family Myrmecobiidae; genus Myrmecobius; species Myrmecobius fasciatus. The sequence continues at coordinate 36,889 of JAJPUD010010712.1, forward strand.
TGATAATGCAAAGACTCTCATGCTTATCATATGGGAGGAAATCACTGAATTTGGAGTAAGAGGACCTTGATTTGATTCTATTCTTATTTTTTTTTTTGGTAACTACTCAGTTTTTTCATCTTTAAAAAATAATCTCTGAAATACCTTCCAGGTATATTTTGAGTCTCAGTTTCTATGATTTAAATAAATGTCCAGATTCCTTCCTTCTCTGTGACCAATAAAAGAGAGCTTTATGTGTGAATTATACTGAATATGATCCATTGAAAGCCAGGCATGAAGCTCTGTAATATATTTTGTAGGAAAAAGTGTTTGAGAGCAAACTTCATGTTGGGGATATTAATTCCCCAAATTGACATGCATCAGTGGCTTCCTTGACAAAATGCTGCTGCTTTGTAGAACATATCCTTTATATATGTGTTTGACATAATCATATCTTTATATAAAAATAACAGTTTATACTCACTTTTTTATATTTACTTGGGAAAGGTATTTCTCCTCCCTTAAGATGTTATTTTGTTCTGTTCATTCCAAATGCTAATATCTCTTAGTAGGTTACCCATCAGCATAGAAAAATAGTACAGTATAGAAAAATTTTCTGATTTATCCTTTTGATTTTCCATTGATGTTTGTTGATATATTATTGAGACTAAAAAAAGTGTTAAAAACATACACATAAACTTCCATTTGTTGGTGCCAAGATGGCAGAGTGAAGCCAGGAAGCAGCTCTTCCAGTTTCCTTCAAAAACCACATGAAACCAAGGCTCTGAACAGTGTCATGGAATGAAATCACTCTCCAGCTCAAGATAAATTGAAAAATCTGCAAGAAAGGTCAGTCTCACTGAGATGAAAATAATGTTCAGCCCAGTCCAGAAGTAGTCTTGGAAAGCTAGTGAGATAATCACAGCAGATCACCAACTGAGACCTTTGGTACTAGCTTAGTAGAGGAGCAGACCAGTGGGGCAGTGTCCAGTTCCAGTTTAGAAGGCAAATTCTGAGAAATCAGACTATTTATTTCCTGGAAAGAGCAGATAAAGCTACCCTTGCAAAACAAGTGGCCCCTGTGCTCAAAGTCAAATTCAGAATTGCACAGTAAGCTTAGGACAGTGTCTCCTTTATCCCAGGAGCAAAGCTCAGACATAAAAATTTTAAACAGGTGAAATAGCAAAAGAAAAGGAAAGAAAATGAGCAAGAAAAAGAAAAGAACCTTGACCGTAGAAAGCTACTATGATAACAGGGAATAATAAAACACCAAATCAAATAAGGACAAAATGTTCAGAGAAAATCTCAAAGAATGATATGAATTGTTCTCAAGCCCAAAGAGGCTTTTTGAAAATGCTCATAAAAGATTTCAAAAGGCAAATAGAGGTAGAAGAAAAAATGAAAAAAGAAATGAGAGATATGAAAGAGAAAGTCAAGAAGCTTGGAAAAGGAAGACAATGTCTCAAACAATACAATTGACAATTCTTGTACTAAATAAAAAAAAAACTTTTCAAAAGTATAATTAATCAAATAGACAAAGAGATGTTTAAAAAGTGAACTGAAGAAAATCACACATTAAAAACTAGAATGGGGCAAATGAAAGCTAATGACTTTATGAAACATCAAAAATCAGTCAAACAAACTAAAAAATGGAAGAAAATATAAACTACCTCATTGGAAAAACAGCTGAGTTGGAAAATAGATCCAGAAGAGGCAATTTAAAAATTAATGGACTACTTGAAGTCCATGACCAAAAAATAAAAGAGCCTGGATAGCATTCTTCAAGAGATCATAAAGGAAAACTGTCCTTATATTCTAGAAACAGAGAGAGAAATAGTCATTGAAAGAATCCACTGATTACCTTCAGAAAAAGATTAACAAATAAAACCCCAAGGAACATTGCTGCAAAACTGCAGAATTATAATCTCAAGAAAAAAATATTGCAAATTGCCAGTCAAAAACAATTCAAGTATCAAGGAGCAATAGTGAGGATTACCCAGAATCTAGCAGCTTTTCCAATAAAGGATCAGAGGGCCCAAAATACCATATTAATACAGGGGGAAATGTCATTTTTATTATATTGGTTCAATTTGTCCATGAGCAATTAATATTTCTCAAATTGTTTAGATCTGACTTTATTATGTGAAAAATATTTTATAATTGTGTGCATATGATGCCTGTGTTTGTCTTGAAAGATTGACTCCCATGTACTTTATATTGTATACAATTCTTTTAGATGGAATTTCTCTTTCTATCTCCTAATGCTGGATTTTGTTGTACAGAAATGCTGATGTTATAAGTGGGTTTATTTGATATCCTGCAAAGAGGCTAAAGATATTAATTATGTGAACTAATTTTTTTCAGTTTATTCTCTAGGATTCTTTAAATATACCATCGTATTAATTACAAAGAATTATAGTTTTGTTTCCCCATTGTCTATTTTAATTCCTTTAATTTCTTTTTCTTATTTTATGGTATAACTAGCATTTTTAGAAGCATATTGGATAATCATTTTGACAATAGGTATCTGTGCTTCATGCTTGATATAACTAGAAAAGCTTCTAGCATATCTATCCCCATTACAAATACTGCTTGCTCTGGCCATTTCATCTCTTTAATTAATAAATTCAAGAGGCTTCTTCATAACTAGAAACATATATAAATACCTATTTAGATTTAAAGCTTTTAAAAACCTAGCTCCTAACTATATTTTTAGTCATTACTTTCCTTTATATCCTTTATGGTTCAGACATATTGACCTAGCTGCTATTCCACATGCAATTATCTGCTTTAGTGAATAATGTTTTGTCTCCTCATCTTTACCTCTTGGAAAAACTGGGCTTCCTAAAGATTCAGTTTAAATACCATTTTTTACATGAAATCTTCCAAGATCTCTCAACTGCCGCTATCCTCTCTCCAAATTACCTTTTATTCATTGTATGAGTGTGTGTATGTATTCTATATATAAATATATATATAATATATATTTATAAATATAGATATATATTTATAAATATAGATAGATATATAAATATATTATATACATTTATAAATATACCTTTATAAATATAAATATATATATATATACTGTTTCTGAGCAAATTAAACTTAGAGGAGAAATATTTTCCCCTTTGCCTTTGTATTATTCCCATAGTTTTAGGTAATGTCTTGTATGTTGAAGATAATTAATGATTGTTTGTTGGTTGATTATTTTATTATATTTTTTTTTCTGAGGCAATTGAGGTTAAGTGACTTGCCCAGGGCAACACAGCTAGGAAGTGTTAAGTGTCTGAGACCAGATTTGAACTCATATCCTCCTGACTTTAGGGCTGGTGCTCTATCCACTGTGCCATCTAGCTGCCCCTATTTTATTATCTCTTTATCCTACTTTGTGTACCTTTTCTTTCCCTCAGAAGATAAAGCTGTTCAAAATTTTTTTTCTCCTTTCTTCCCTCCAACATCTTATTTTTAGTAATTTTCTTCTCCTTTTCCAAAAAAACCTGTTCTTTTCTTTGCCTTTTTTATTATTTCTCTTCCCTTTTTCATTTTTTTTGAATATTATTTTTTGCTCAAGGGTTACACTTTTACTCAGTAGTTTTTTTTCTGTAACTGTCAGGAGTTTAAAGTTTCTGAACTCCTTTTATTCAGTTTCTGTTATAGCTATTATAGATTACACTCTGTTTTCCCTTTTAATGGTTTTCTTTATGATTAAAAATATCAATTCATGAGGGATGCTACATCAGCTAGAAGCAATGCTGCCTGGTAGCAGTTATCCTGTGTCACAGATCATGAAATTCAGCTTGACCCCAATGTTGTCCCAATAGTCATGCCATTCCATATCTGATTCTATTTATTCTCTCTCTCTCTCTCTCTCTCTCTCTCTCTCT